>JASANB010005528.1:0-56050 GCA_030248155.1 Sabatieria punctata
CACATACTGTCATTTGAAAATTTTGTTTAAATTTTACCACTACACTACTTGTCACTGTATTACATACCATACATGTTAACAGCTCATCCGCCGAAGGGGGAGGTGCTTAGGCACTAAAAAACGCTCAAAATTCGAAAAAATCGCAATTTTTGGGCTAAAAATCGCTATTTTCGGGTGAAATACAGCTAAAAAGTGCTATTTTGCAGTCGATTTTGCCAATTTTTGTGTCTGAAATTGTAAAAAATTGCAAAAATTTGCTCAAAAAATTACTTGCCAGAAAAATCAGAGGGGGGTCGGAAAAATCACATCGGGGGTAGGGGTCCCCCATCCGGGGGGTCTGGCCTAAGTGGGGTGGGGGCAGACCCCCTGTTACATGTAAGTTACATACTGTCATTTGAAAAGTTTTGTTTAAATTTTATCACAATGGTACTTCTAACTGAATCACATACTGTCGTTTGAAAATTTTCTATAAAGTTACAGCCATACATGGACCAGGGGGTAAGGGGGTTTACCCCCCTCGCCTGTCCATACCCCCTTCCCCAGCCCCACAATGTACTAGGGGGTTTGGGGGTTACCCCCTGCTGAAAAGACCAACCCCCCTCACCCCCCCCCCCGAGACAGGTTGAGCCCCCCCCCCCCCCGACCCAAAAATACAAGTACTAGTAGTAGCTCCCAGTACTAACAAACTGACTCAGAAATCACTAATTTTTAGCCTAAAATTCGCTTCAAAAGCCTTTGGGAACCGAATTTGGCGTTTCCACTGCTGATATTGAAGAGAAATCGGTGTTTTTGTAAGCCCTTTTTGTCACTTTTTGCTTGTTTTTTGCTCTAAAACGCTATTTGGCAGCTTAAAATTGTGATTTTTAGCGTCCTTACTGAAAAAAACGTGCTAAAAACGCATTTCCAGGCGTTTTGGAGCTTTTTGAATTTTGGGACCCCCGTCTGGGCGAACCCCCCCCTCGACCCCCCACCTGAGGAAAAACCCCCCTACCCCCAGGTCGGTCCGGAGCTGTTACATGTATGCCCAGCCCCCTCCCAGAGGGAGAAAATTTTCGCTTATTTAAGTATTTAAGGCAATATAGGCGTTTTTGGGCTTAAATACAAAAACCACCCTGTCTTCAAACGGCCATAGGTCAAGTTCAGGAGTAGGTAGACAACTCCACCCATTCTTGCATTGAAGGGTATAATAAGCTAATGTAACCCTGAAGTTTTCAAAGATGCCACTCCTTCCCTCGTTCCGCAATAAATTCCGCCAAAATCGAAAAATTGGATCGAAAATAACTCAAAAACCCAAAACACTACAGAAAAACTAAAAGCACCATCAGATTCCCCGCAAAGTGCCGAACATTCTGATATGAAACATAAATCCAAAACACTTAAAAAACATGTAAAAAACTCGAAAAACTGAAAAAAAATACTAACCCAGACGATTTCGTCCCGCGAACAAAAATTTTTTCAGCTCCTCAATTCAAAACCAATGAATGGATTTCCCTGAAAATTTCAGAAAACGCACAACCCAACAGCCTCTACAACTTCTGCAGAAACCAGCCAGATCGGTTCACACACGCAAATGTTACAGCTAGATAAAGTCGGAAAAAATACAAAACCACCCTATGTTCAAACAGCCATAGCTCATGTTCAGGAGTAGGTGGACAACTCCACCCATTCTTGCATTGAAGACCATAGCAACCTAATATAACCCTGAAATTTTCAAAGATACCACTCATTCCCTCGTTGCGCAATTAGTTGCGCAAAAGCAGAAAAATTGCATCGAAAATAACTCAAAAACGAAAAACACTACACAAAAACAAAAAACACCATGAGATTTCCCCAACATGGCGAACATTTTGATATAAAACACGAACCCAAAAGACCTAAAGAAGCATGCAAAAAACTCGAAAAACTGCTAAAAAAGTGACCCCGAGGATCCCCCCTCACAAAAAAATCTTTTTGAAGTCCTAAATCCAAAGCGAATGACTCGATTTTCCTGAAAATTTCACAAAAGATAGAACCCAAAAAGTTATATAACGTCTGCAGAAACCAGCCAGATCCGTTCACAAACGCAAAAGTTACAGCTAAAAGAAACACCCAAAAATGACCCCTTTTTGGCACAAAATACGACAAAAATAAAAAACCTGAGCATAATAGAGGAAGCGCATCTTCCGCCCCACCACACGATGTCTAAGAATCTTTATAGACCGCAAATGACCAACAAACCCCCGTGAAGCGCAAACGCGCTTCCCCTGATAAGCACCATTTTGGCTGCTACCGTAACGTTTCTAAAAGAAAACGCTCCCCTTTTATTAATTAGACATTTTTCGAAATAAGTCGAACTCGATTGATCAAAAAGTTTTCTGTATGCGTCGACATTTTGAAGGAGCATCATTTTTAACCATTCAAGGTGAATATCTAACTTTGTTCAAAATATGCCGTCATCGCCGTACCAAATCAAGCAATATGGTACTGTAAGTACGTTTCGCCCTGTGTCTTGAGTTTTAGTTGCAGTGTATGTAGTTGAGGGCTCAGCTTTGGATATGTAGAATGGCACGATTAGATGAAGAATTTGAGCCGTTACTGAAGTGAATCGGTCCAGCAGAACAGCAGTAGAAGAGTTTGTAATGTTATAGTTTAAGTTACTGTGCAATGTATCCTGTATGTATTAGAATGAATTGTAATGGTATGTGCTACGTAATTGCGATTTGTTTTCTAATCATTACCGCACTGCCAGTTACACAGTGTCTGCAGATGTTTTGAGCGCTGGCGTGCGAAATGACCGTTTGGACTTGTGGCGCAGCTAGGATAGAGATCGATGAGGGAGTGAGTCTGGGAGAGAATGAGCAAGAATTAGTGTGTGCGTGTGATTAGAACGGTGGCACCGAGATCACGCCAGCTCGAGAGCTGTAGTGAGTCGATAGAATTTAGACGGCGGCCGGCGTTCGCACCAGTCGTCTGGCGTTGCCCAGCTGACGGCTCTGAACGCGCCGCGCAACCAAACGCTTTTTTTGCTAACGGTTTTAGCTTTAGCGGCCGTAATGAATAAATATTGCTTCCACTCTAAATCTGCCGACGTTGATGTCACTGAAAGTGGGTGTTTCAGTTTGGTTTACGTGTGACCTGCAATAGCTTGCCTTGAGTGTGCAAACATCCAAGTGTGAATCAGTGGAGCGGCTGTTTTAATAAGGGCTCAATGTGTGTTAGTACAGGTGCCAGATTCTGGCCCGACCAGTTCCGCGTCGTCTAACAGCGCGACCTTGTGTGGCCGGGCATGTGTGACTTTGTAATTATTTGAAAAACGATATGCCTTTGCCTGATGTCGAAAAAAGTGATTATGCCAGTCTCATGTAGTTGGTGCAATGCGCATTGGTGAGTGCCGGTTGCAGATTGAGTCCCCCACCGACTCCTTGCTGCACAAGGCAGCCAGTTTGGGTGATATTCAGTTGCTCAAAAGGGTGCTTGACAGCGGAAAAGTACACGCAGACTGCTGTGATGAGGTTGGTATTTCCAGTAGTTATCGTCCTAACACCATTATTTTGGTGGCACTAAATTGGAGTACAGACTGCAGTGTGAAGTGAAAGCAAACGTTTAGGAAGGTACAACGGCGCTCATGCTGGCGGCCGCTAACGGCCACTTGGAGTGTGTGAAGTTGTTGTTAGACGAGGGAGCAGAAGTGATGGCGCAACGACTGGTTTGGCAGCAGCACAATACCTCCGATGATGCTGTCATTGCAGTTCTTTCAGAGCGGCACTCACGCCCTATTTTTTGCTGCACAGGCAGGACAACATGACATCGCACAGATGTTAGTCAACGCTGGTGCCCCAGTCAACTTAACCAGCAAAGTACGTACATACGCATGCTTTTTATAGCTTAATTACGTCGTAGACTATAGGACGGAGGCAGTGCGTTGTTCGTGGCGGCTCAGTGCGGTTACTTGCCAGTGGCCGAGTTGTTAGTGCGGCACGGAGCTACTGTAGACCAACAAATGACCGACGGTGCTACTCCGTTATTCATTGCCTCGCAGAATGGTCATCTGCCGCTTGTCCGATTCCTTTCATCCAAAGGAGCAAATGTTAGCCACACACGGAAGGTGTCTTAAGCAGTTCTTGTGTCCCCGTGCTTGTCAAGTGTACGTTGAAGGACGGTGCTAATGCAGTCTGGATCTCGAGCCAAACCGGATACGTGAATGTGGTTAGAGAACTGTTGCGACGTGGAGCCCAAGCCGATCTTGCCAGAGAAGACGGCGCAACGCCCCTGTTCAAAGCAGCTCACAAAGGCCATTTGGACGTGGTTGAAGAGCTTTTGACAAAGAAACCAAATTTAGGACTTCTTAAGGTCTTGCGGCTGTTTTCTCTGTGCGTGTGCGTGCGCAGACGGGAAAGTGTTTCAGAATGGCGAAAGTGCTTTGCACGCAGCGAGTTTGTTTGGTCACTTGCCTGTTGTGAAACTGTTGACGCAGCATGGAGCACCTCCATTTCTCAGGAATAAGGCATGTTCAGTATGGTTTACACAGGCGTTCAAATGCAATGCTTTAGGCCGGTGAAACGCCGTTTGATCTTGCCGAACAGATGGGTTACGAACACATTGTCAACTATTTGCAGGATTTGAAACCTTCTGAAAGCTCTGTTTGAATTGCGTGGCATCTCTCTTTTATGCTAGTCTTCCTATCTGACACTTTTTTGTATGTGCTGTCCGAAAATTCGATAACCTTGTATTGATTTGTATCTGTCTGTATGATTTCGACTAAATGATTCTAACTCACTGCATTTTGTGTGCGCGTAACCGGTTCACACCGGTCGTTTTGTACAAATTCCTTGTTGACAGCCAGTGTTCAGAGAGTTTTTCGTCCACAAACGAGTCAGACCCATGTCCTTCCGCAGAGTCTGCACATTGCGTTCGGTCGCTCTGATCTGTGGAATGATTTTCGGCTTCGGAGTATATAGAAACATGGTCAGTTTGGAAGTTAGTGCGAAACGTCGAGTTCAGAAAGCTGAACAGTCGCCGTTTCCCGTCGATATTGATTTGCCTTTAAGCAAGTCCACTTCTGACGGGGCTACAGTACCAGCGCGGTGCAAGCCCTACTTGGACCACTTCCGCGGAGTTCTGCCACCACAACAATCGTTTCCGGATGCCAAAAACTGTCCACGTTGGAGACGATGGGCAAACCTGGCCAGAGAGTGTGTTTTACTGGAACTTTTCAAACGCAATTTCACAGACGTTTGGACGGATCTGACTCAAATTGTAAATTGCTGTACGAAAACGTTGCGCGATTTGCTGCCCTTGTTCATGCTGTTGGGCAAAGATGACATCAAACATGTCATTTTTCCAACTGACTTGAACGAGCCATGCAGAGCCGTTTCTCTGGGCATCGGAATGGACACGGTGGTCGAGGAAAAGCTGCGTCAAGTTCTGCCCCAGTGCGAGCTATACGGAGCCGATCCCGATCCTAAAATGGCAGCAAGCTTTGAGTTTGTGGGTGAATTCTTTGACGTGGCGGTTTCCGGTCGTTCAGGGAAAAGGTGGTTGTCGTTGTTGGCACCAAACGGCAGTTACGTCGACCGCTATGTTGATGCGATCGGCCTGGCTGAGTTTTTGGACGAACATACGCACCAGAACGAAATTGACTACTTGTTTGTTGACATAGAAGGCGCCGAGTACTCGATTCTGGAAGAATTCTTCAACAACGGCACTCTGGAAGAGGGCAACGCCAGAGAAATCGCTATTTGTCACATCTCTTTTGAGTTGCACGGGCCCTTAGAACAATACAGCATGACCGAAAGAAAGTACGGTAAGCTGCTGGTTGATTTCTTCAATCAGACCGGCTTTGTGCCACTTTGGGCGCCCACTCCACAGTATCATCAGCGGCTGTTTGTCACTAACGCTTTATCTGATTATTGTATCGAACGATACTTTTACCAATGGTGCAAAGATCCAGCTCCATTTGTTCTGGCAGATGATGTGATATGATCTCAAACTGAGTAAAAATACAAAAAGAATAAAATAGTTTTAAGTAAGAGTCAGTTTTTCTAACTATCGACTCTTCCCAGACAAATCGCAAAATTTTATCTCCGATTTGGCTAAAATTTTGTACAGGGTGTCTCAAAAAAATGATCACATTTCTTTTCACTGCCATTTCCGCAAATTTTGACCAAATAGGCTGAAATTTGGAATATAGGTGTCACAATTCGGGGAATTTTATGTGTTAAAGTTTGGCGCACTAGGCTTGACTTATTCCCGAGAAATTTCAAAAAAAGTGAAATTTGTTAAATCAATTGTGAAAGCCGGTCACCGAAAAAATGATCACATTTCTTTTCACTGCCATTTCCGTAAATTTTGACCAAATAGGGTGAAATTTGGATTATAGGTGCCAAAATTCGGGGAATTTTATGTGTTAAAGTTTGGTGCAGTAGGCTTGACTAATTCTTGAGAAATTTCAAAAAGTGAAATTTGGTAATTTCAATAGCGAAAGCCGGTCACCGAAAAAACGTTACTTACATTATCGCCTAAACTCTAACGATAGCGTTGGAGTTCATGCGTCAACTTTTTACACACGAATTACCCTGAACTTCTGCGTTTACACTCCAAATTTCATCCAATTCCGACTAAAATTAGAAAAAATACAGGAAAAGGAAATGTTTCCATTTTTCGTGATCGGCTTTCACTATTGAAATTACCAAATTTCACTTTTTTTGAAATTTCTCGGGAATGAGTCAAGCCTAGTGCACCAAACTTTAACAGATAAAATTCCCCGAATTGTGCTACCTATGGTCGAAATTTCAGCCTATTTGGTCAAAATTTGCGGAAATGGCAGTAAAAAGAAATGTGATCATTTTTTCGGTGACCGGCTTTCACTATTGAAATTACCAAATTTCACTTTTTTTGAAATTTCTCGGGAATGAGTCAAGGCTAGTGCACCAAACTTTAACACATAAAATTCCCCGAGTTTTGGCACCCATGGACCAAATTTCAGCCTATTTGGTCAAAATTTGCGGAAACGGCAGTAAAAAGAAATGTGATCATTTTTTTTGAGACACCCTGTAGTTTAGTTTAATTTGACAAACAGACATTTTATCACCTTCCTGGCCATTTTTGTGAGACTCAACTTTTCGACCCAACCTTGGTATTCGGCTGATAACTGGGGTTCAAATTACCGCAGAGGCTTGCGGATTTCGAATCAGAAGAGCATTCTCTTTAAATCAGTATCCTACTCGAATCGATTCTTTACAAAAAGTTTTTCGAACCCCTTCAGGGGCCCATTTGACCTCAAGTACAGTAGTTCCTCAGACGGCATTTTTATTTCTTGAAATATAACGCTATTTGCTTGCTATCGATCGTACAAATAAAAGCAAGGGAAAAAATGCAGGCCAAAATGAGTTTTTGGGCCTTGAAAGTTGTCAGGTCAACCACTCTCCCTTCGGAAGCCAGACATCAGTCCCAACATAAATAAGCCAATTCACCACCAAATCTTTGGCAAACGTATTAGGCACCGTACCTAGTTTTCGCTACGCAAATTTGGTTTGGCCACGACTATTGTAAGCTGCACAATATAAATTTTAAATGCTAAAATGCGCAACATAAATATTGCTAATGCACGCGATAAGCGATTGCTTCCAATGACAGAGGTCAATTCTACACGTTCTATTATGAGTCGTTTGATGCATAGGTCTTTGCTGTACATCCAACTGTTCTGAAATTACTACATGTTGAAACTATATTTGGTAACCCCGAAACCACCTTAGGGGCTGTGCAGAAATGACGTCATCGATTAGGGGAAGGGGTTTGTCAAACGATTACAACCGATGAGAACAGGGGGAGGGGTTCGGTCAATGTTGACGTCACTTTTGTCTCATAGGAGAATTTTGTGAAATTAGCCTTCAAAAACGCATTTGAAAGGCATTCTTAGAAGAATGAACCAGTGTTGCCAGGTCTGCAGACCAAAATACCCCTAAATCAGAGAAAAAATTCCCCCAGAAACCCCCAGAATTTTCAAAATACCCCCAGAAATCTCCCAGATTTAAAATGTACTTTTAGAGCTGAATTTCACATTGCAGCATAAGACAGAAACAGAAAGAATGAAATTTATTACATGTACGACTAAATTGTAAATTGTAATTCTGCAACAAATCACTCGAATTACGATCAGACCAGGCATCAGACACCAAGAAAACTACAGAATTATGATGTAATTTTCTAAAACTTTGTTTCACCTTATGACACGGTTTTATTTTACTTCACGTTGATTCTAATATACATTTTTATAATGCCGCGTATCCACTAAATATTTCCAATTTTTTCCACTGTTGCAAAACAAATTCTAAAGTTGACATTTTGAAAGCTCCATAAACTGTTCTTCAGAATACAGCATGTCGAACCTCGATTTTTTTGGTCGACAGACGGATGACATTACATTTATTCAGACAAATGCGTTGAACGATTAATCACTGGTAAAAAAATAACATTCCATCATTAGGCTGAAGCAGAAAATTATCAAAAATCCCCAAACCCCCAAAAAATCCCTTAAATTTTAGCAAATTCCCCTAAAAAACCCCCAACCCCCAAAAACTTTCCAAATTCCCCCAGATTTGTACCCCCAACCCCCAGATGAAATTTTCACCCCCAAATTGTGGCAAAATACCCCCAGATTTGGGGGTAAAACCCCCAACCTGGCAACCCTGGAATGAACCAACAGTTTTCGTAGTTCGAGGATGCCAGCTTGAGCTTCTGCCCGATCAGGGTGAGAAATTTTTGAAAAAATAACATCCAAAAACGCATTTTAAAAGGAATTTTGACCACAATTAGTAGAGCCTTGTACGGACCGCCCGGCAGAGCGATTTACGCTGGGTTGGGATTTACGCGAGCCAGGCCTGACGCGATATAATAGCTCTGTATTTGGTTTTATCTACGATTCCACAGTTAAAACAGATTGTAAGCAACCAGTCTTGAAATAATCGCCTGTAAGTGTAAAGTGTCTTGCAAACTGAAACTTTGGTTCTGCTTTAAGTCTAGATTATACAGTCTGGCACTGTTAACGCCGGTACTTAGGCTAGTGGTATTATATATGGTATGGGCGCCGTATATGGCAACACTAATCGGCGCAAGTAGTGATCTCCCTATCTTATTTTTATTTATATTTTTTAACAGGCGTGTTAAGGCATGGACCACGGTATACTATACCACATGCCTTAACACGCCGATATACCACATGCCTTAACACGCCTGGTAAAAAATATAAATAAAAATATGATAGGTAGATCACTACTTGTGCCGATTAGTGATTCAAGTGTAGACGTTTTTGGCCAATTTTAGTTTAAAAAGGACCACCGTCCTGGGGCTTGGACGAAGATTGTTAATATTTATGCTTAATCAATAGAGACTAGGGGTAGAGGATTCCTTTTTCCTGGGAAGGTAAAATACGCAACGTTTTCCAGGCGGAGGTCTATGCTATACTGAACTGCGCCAGGACTCCCGGGATTAGTTAACTGTCCAGAGCAGAAGATAGATGTGTATTTGCTCAGATAGTCAAGCGGCTTTAAAACGATTAGTATCTCCACGCATCAACTCTAAGTTGGTTGCAAAGTGTGTTAGGGAACTACAACAACTGGCGCTTCGAAAGAAGTCTTGTGCATGTTTTCCTAATTTCTTGGGAAGCATTTTCCATTTTTTCATATTTTCCATTTTTTAACTGGTAATATCGAATCGGCGCAAAGGTAATCGGCGCAAAGCGCAAAGCGCAAATTTACGGTACCAGCGCTAATGCGGGAAAACATTACATGTGCGTTCAGTACCCCAATTTACATTGGAAGAAGCCCATTCCCCCACCCGCCAACCACCCTGACTTTATTAAAGCCTTGGTTTTAGCTTAGGCCTAAGTTCAATCTTAGCTTTTCAGGTTAAAAATGGCTATTTCGTGGGTGGAGGAATGGACCGGGAATCATTTACATTAAAGCCTTGAACTGGTTAGTAGTCTAACTTAGCTTCTTGTTTGGAAGGTAACGCGAACGTAAAAAAGTACTGCTGGGCTGGGAAAGTACTGACTTAATATTATTATAATAATTATAATCTCACCAGCAATCTGAGAGCACAGAAACTGTTGCTGCTGCGGCGAACCACATTTCTTATTTGCGAATCTAGAGAGTTATTTATTCTGTGTATTCTGTACGTTACGTTGTTCCTTTCACGGGACCCGGACGCTTTTAGACACGCCAGGCTTACCGCTTGAGAATCAGGGAAATCAAACATCGCTAGCAAACGAGTTGCATACTTTAACTTCAAAAACAATTTCCAAGGCGTATTCACAGTACATCGTTCGCTGTTCTGTTTATTGGTCGTATAGTCTAGTCAGTACCATAGCGATCCGCGCGCCTATAACTCCGAGTTCTCTCTTGGCTACGAATACGAATACCAAAATCAGCTGTGAAATTTGCAAACCATTTTTCATACGGCTCTGCCTTATTAATCCGGGCAATTTAGGACCGCCCGAATTTGCTATGATTAGACCGGGGACCGAGATTGTTAACTTTTACCAACTTATGAAAACCACACTTACGTTGTTGCCGCAGTGGCTTTGTTAGGCGTGCTAGTCATCGTCCCAGCACAATTATGATCGACGCCGACTTCGTCTTCAACGAACGGTACCGTTTCGTTCATCTTTATTTCATTTACAAATGTTAAAAAGCCGTTCCTCTAAGGACGGAAATGGGTGGAGCTAATGTATCTGAAGTTATTCTCGGCCTATACCCCACGCTGATGTGGGCAACGAAACTTATGGATTCCAGAGTGGTATTAAACTTGAAATATTAACTTGAGTAATTAACAACAATTAATAGTAATTAATAAAATAATTAACGCATTAACTTGAGTCCTTGAAGGTTAAATACAGTGCATATTGCGAATGGGAAATGGTCCTGAGACAATCATCATTTATGCAACGACAAATTAAGAAAAGAGGGACAATAGAATTTAAATTTCGCGGGCTACAGTATCCTAGATGTTCACGCAACCACTTAAAATTTGCGCCACTTTGCGCTTTGCGCCGATTAACTTTGCGCCGATTCGATATTAGGTAGGGAGATCACTACTTGCGCCGATTAGTGTTTTGAGTGTGTATATTTTTGGCCATTTTTTTGTTTAAAGAGGGCCACCCTCCTTGGGCTTGGACGACTATTGTCATGTTTATGCTTAATCGACAGCTAATCGTCATATCTACCCAAATCCCCGTGGGGAGACATATCTGTCGGCGGACTCGAATGCTACGATTGTTTTAGTTAGGGATGTCGAAATCGCGCATTTTCATTCTTTTTATTTTTTTTTAATTTGTTGTTCAAGGATCTCTGAAAGTAAATGCGCCGAAATATGCATCTAAGGTAGGCCTACTCACATAGTAAAATTGATAGCTATCTTTCAAAAGATGACTGAGAAAACTTGTTTTTTCTATTTTTTTCATAGTGATGATTTTCGTTCAAAAGGGGCCACCGTCCTTGGGCTTGGACGAATATTGTTATGTTTATGCTTAATCGATAGCTAATCGTCATACCTACCCAAATCCCCGTGGGGAGACATATCTGTCGGCGGACTCGAATGCTACGATTGTTTTAGTAAGTGGGGGTTGCGGGGGAAATCGGCCGATAATCGATGAAGTAAGGCAATATGATGAGCGCGTAATCTGAGATAGCATGCAGTAATTGGTTGTGGATGTAATATAATGTAGCAATAATGTACAAGTCAATTGTAGTTGTTTGATACCCGATGTGGTCATATTTGTTAGAGATTTACAATTTGGGTGCGAACGTTTTGCAGTGCATTACAGTATTTCACACTAATTGACGCAACTCCGACTGTGGCCGTTTATCGGATTTGACCACACGCCGAAACGCATAATCGGGGTACAACGAATAGGGGCGACGGGCGCCCCGGGGCGACGGGGCGTCTGGGAGCCTAAAACTAATCAAAGCACCGCAATTTGTGACGGTTTTCACCGTGCCGCTGAAAGATTTCGTAATTTTCCTGTTTTTTAAGGGAGGGAGACTTACAAAAGCGAAAAAAGAAAGAAAAGAGAGGAGGAAGAGGCTGCCTATAAATTGGAGTTTCGTATTTTATCGTTTTCATTGGCTCTGCTCTGCATTCAAAGTTTATCAAATGAAGGGCTCAGCCAATCCAGTGACTACCATCCCTATATCTGATCGTTCCTGTAGTATGAGTAGCATATGTATTGTTCTATTAACAATTAGCAAACATAATAACAATTTACAAGGAGGCTTCGGTCCTTGCTCTCGCAACCTAAGTCAAAACCTTGCTTGGCTTGCCAGGGAGTCAAGTCAGCACCGCTAAACACAGATGCATACTGCGGCTTGTCAAAAAACCGCTCGATTTCTAACCAAAATCGCATTTTTTGGTTTCGCTTTCTTTCAATTCCACTACTGACGTTTGGTTCAGTCGATCTCTGTCCCCTGACAGGCCGGATATTGACAACCAGATTTTATCTGCCTCTGTGGTGTGTAGTAGAGTGCGAACAATACCTAAAAAACCCAATACCCCAATAGGCCAATACCCAATACCAATACCTTAGACCCCCAATACCCAATACCCAATACTTGCATAGCTGGACCAAAAATTGCATTTCAGTGGACAGGTACATTCCAGTTGTGTACACAAGATTTTTGGCACTGCAACTAAAATTTTTAAGAGGCCTGGTTGGACCGCTGCCCAAACAGGGCGAGAAAAATTAGAAAAATTAGCCTTTCAGAAAGTATTTAGAAGCCATTTTGGGCGTAAATTTGGCAGAAATTAACAGTTTTGGTACTTAATATTTCGTAATTCAGTCGTGTTTCTTACTTCCGGCGAATTTTTTTCCTAACTCGGCATTAGAAATGTCACCATTTTTATATTTAGATAAGAACAGAGAAATTAATTACTGGTGTAGCGCTTAGAAAAGCGTACACTTTACAAAATTCTACTAACGTTTAGTTGATTAGGCCGTCCATAAACGACGTCGTTCCAGAGGGGAGGGGGCTCGGCTGAAATGCGACGATAGACGACACACCAGGAGGGGAGGGGTTGGCAAAAAACGACGTCGCTTTTTTGGAATTTTAGCGAACTTTGATTGTATTATTTTCAATTTAAGTACATTTTGTTGAAGGTTTCTACATACCGAAAAGCTTCCCAGAGTGGTTGTAGGGATTTATTCAATTGATTGCGCAGTATGGTAAGCAGAAAACATCACAGTACTGTATGTACTGCACTTTTATCGGGCGGGGGGTTAACCGAAAACGACGTCGCCTTAGTGGGAGGGGGTCCCCAAGAAACGATCTGGATTTTGGAACATCTGGATTTTGGAACAACGTCGTTTGTGGACAGCTCCTTAACGCGAAAACAGCTTCCTAGACCGAGGCATCGATCAACTTTTTCGATTTTTTACATATCAATTTTTCAAGTCAACATCGTTTTTGCTCTATTTTTAGCCGTCCCAATTAGTATTGGGCATTGGGGGGTAAAAACCCCAATACCCAATACCCAATACCTGGAAAACACCCCAATACACCCAATACCCAATACCAGTTCGCACTCTAGTGTGTAGTGGTAGCAGCTGTGCCTGCCACGCACCCAGCGTAAGACACATAGTTGGGGTTCATCCGCAGTGATTGCCTCGCATGTGGCCCTTTATGGGTTCTTTACTGGTCTGTCCGGTCTACATGTGCGTTGTAATAAACCTAAACCGAAGCCTGGGTAAAGACAATCTTTGTGGACATCAAACCAAACGCAAAAACAAAAAGTTCTTGCTTTATATTCCCGCTTCGAACCGCTCATAGATGCATTAATAGAAATGGCGCCCGCGGTACTGGAATATGGGTGCGTCGTTGGTATCTCCCGATCAAAGTGGCCCGTTGGTTAGGCGGTCTGTACCAAAGTGGTCCAAATGCAATTTCAGACTGTTTTGGCTTCTGCTATGCTGTGAAGTGAAACAGAGTCTTCTTTAGCACATGACCTGACGTAGAAAACCGAACTGATTAGCTTACAAGAGCACAACCACTTTTAATGGGCAAACGCGTTCTTTGTTGGTTTCACAATGGTAACTCTTGCTGCTTGCTTGTATGCCTGTGGCCACAAGCCGTGAACAACTCTATAGGGAAAAAGATTTTACTAAGCAAAGACCCAATTAGCACTGTTTAATCTACCTGTGACGAAGACAGTTCCAACCAAGGCTATCCTCAACTCTAACGCTTTCAAAACCGTACCATATCTCTATTTAGGGTCTAAGTTAGTGCGAAACCGCTTTTTATTCAAGAACCTAGTGTGCATTACCAAGAAAGAAAGACCGTCTAGGCGTTATTGTATTCTTTATATACCGGTCAAGAACGTCCCTATTTACCGGTCAAGCTTTAATGTAAATGATACATGGTAGTACAGTACACTCCTCCACCCGCGAAATAGGTATTTTTAACGGCTCGGCGGGTGGGAATTGGCTTCCTCCAGTAAATGGGGGTACTGAACGCACATGTAACTTGTACAATGCTATTTCTATATGAAACACCATTCCAAACGATGTTCTGCACAAAAACTTTGCTGGTTTACTGGACGTAGTAAACTTTACTTTACTTTACTGGTTTCAATTCCTATTGTAAATCTGATGTTTTTTCAACTTTTGCAGGAGTCTCAGTTGGTAACAGCGCAGTAGTTTTTGACTGTTTTGTATTGTACATTTGTTCTTTATTTGAGTCTTCAACCCCTCGTTTGAACCATGCTGGTGTGGGTTGAGAGAATAAAGTTGAAGTTTATGTAAACTTTATCACACATTAGCGCTGGTACCGTAAATTTGCGCTTTATGCCGATTCGATATTACAGGAATTTTTGCTGTTCCGACGTTTTTTACTGTTTGCTAAGACCTCTGGCGACCGGTAAATAAATCTAACGGGGCCGGGTAAATTTTGTTCGATTTCTGGTAAATTAATCTGTCCGGGTAAATATTGGGTAAATATAGAGGCAATTCGGTTTCTTCGAGCCGTTCGAGCCGTCGAGCCGTTCGAGCCGTTCGCACCGGCAGGTAACGCTGTGGGCGCTGAATTTTGTGCAATTGGCAGAACGTTTTTAGGCTGTGATTTTCTTCAATATGGTTTGTGCTTTCACTCACATCTCTTCTGGCCAACTCCGAATCGCCTTGCCGAAATGCTATCCCTGTCGCGGTGGATCAGTAACAGAAGAGTTGGTTGTTTGGGAAGGTTCCCTTTATTCGGGAATAACAGCAAACAGTAACAATTGGGGAAGGGCTGCACAGACACAGCAATTGGGGAACAGAAGATAGGTTGATATAAACAGAGGATTGACAGAGGCTCATTTGTAGAAACAGAGGATCTACAATGGCCGAGCTGGGCCCTTATATAGCTCAACAGAATATTCTAGAAAGTTCTAGAACAGTGACGTAACATTATTGTAGGCGCTTATATACAATGCAAGGAAAGTTCTAGAAGGCCACGCCCACCAGCCAATAGGAGGCGAAGCGAAGAAAGTTCTAGAAAGAATTGAGGCGCGCCTCTACTTTGTAGTAAAGTGACGCCACATGACGTCATGGCGGCCTCGCTAGCTCTAGTACATCGCGCCTATTTATCTATTTGTACATGAATGCTCAACAATAGCGTTACCTAGCCTTGTACAATAATTAATACTACTCCCCTCCTCTCTTATAAGCTCGTGTCTTTCACGACACTCCCCAGCGAAGAGCTTGTACCTTGTCCTCTTGCTTCTTGATCTCTTCGGGAGTAGACAAGGCCTCTTGTCATTGTTCTTGGTTGAAGATTTGATGGGAGTGATGCTTGGAGGAGGTGGATTCTTCTTCCTTGGTTCCTTGTAGTTCCTCTTCACCTTCTTTGTGACTGTTCCTTTGCTGATCTGACAGTCTTGAATTGGAACAGCTTGATTGAAGTCTTTGATGGCCATTTGAACATCACGTCCTTGAATTGATCCTTTGACGCCATTCGACTTGGCTTTCTTGAGGCCATCCAGTTTGGGCATGGAGTGGACTTGAGCATCCTTGTTTGCAAAAGCGAAATCTTCTTTCTTCTCATCATGAAGTGGCTTGAAATTGAGGCACAGCAGATTGGGCTCTGCTGGCTGCTTGGAGTCTTGCTTGACTCTTCCAGTGGTGAGCCATCCAAGTTTGGAGTTAACCAGGTACAGTCCTTGGTCTAGTTGAATCTTCTTTGGCAGGATGAGGTCACCATAATAGTCATTGCCGATGAGAAGTTTGAGTTGGGTTGACTCCGATTCTTGTGGAAGTTCGTCAGCCAAAGAATACTTGTTGAGGACCAGCTTGTAGCGCTGTAGATCCATTGGTTTGCGCTCCATGAGGCCAGCAATATCGGGCACAACATGAGCTTTGAAGGTGAAGAAGCTGCCATCTTTGAGCTTGAGCTTGAGGGTGGTCACCTGAGCATCGATGACCTTGGGAGTTGAGGAACCAAAAGTCAGAATGGCAATCTTCTCTTTTCTTCCCATCTTCAACTGGAGCTTCTTGGCCAGATCCGATGAGATGTAGCTGCGATGGCTTCCACTATCCATCAGAAGTCGAACTTGAGTGCCTTGAGTTGGCTTTTGGGGATTCAGGATGACAGTCGTTGCAGTTTGCATGAGAACGCGGTCTCCAAAGGCCAGTAGGCTTCCTTCTTCTGCTTGAATATCTTGGGCTGTCTCCTGAACCAGTTGAGCAGGCTCCTTTTGAAGATTGGAGTTTCTTCGTTGAAGTCTTTGATTGAGGGGACCTCTTGGGAATTTGTCTGGACACAGACTTGAATGATGCACCATCACTTTCTTGCAGTGAAAGCATTTCTTGGTGCTTGAACAGTCTTTGCTGAGGTGATCCCTCTTGAAACAGATGAAGCAGGAGCTCTTGATCCTCTGTTTTCTCGCCTCCACAGTGTTGAAATTGGGGCATTCATCATTCCAATGAAGGCCATTGCAGAAAATGCAGTTCCTCGTTGGTTTCTGGGCTGGTCCAGCAAAGAGGGCTTCAGTTGTATAATGTTGGATTGGCTCAGGCAGATTCTTCTTGATAGGAGTTGAGTGAGCTGACATCTGCTTGACTGATTCCTGCATCAGTATCAGCCACTTCAGCTTGTCCCTCAGCGATGCTGTAGTCCATCTTTCTTCTGGGCTCTTCCGTTTCTCCAGCTCCAGCAGGGTTTCTTCTGGTAGCTTGGACTGAATTGTCTTGATGAGTAATGAGCTCTCCACATTTTCTCCCAGCGCTTCCAGTGATCGCAAGACCTTTTCTATTTTGTCATAGGTGATTCGAAGTTTCACAGGGTCGTTGGGGGAAGGTGGCAAGTCCGTTAGAGCTGTGTAGTGAGCAGACACAACTTGCTGGTCATTGCCGAATCTCTCTTGGAGCAACTTGACAGCAACAGCATAGTTCTCATTGGTGACTTGTAGACCATCCAGAGCATACTTGGCCTTGCCTTCCAAGTTGCATTTCAGGTAGTTGAGCTTGTCCACCTCTTTCAGCGCTGGATTCTCATGGATAGCTGCTGAGAATGAGTCCCAGAATTCTTTCCACTTGAGGAGGGATCCATCGAATTTTGGAAGCTGGAGTTTTGGGAGTTTGACAGTTGCACCATTGGTCTTTGTTGACTGGACAGAAGTGTTGAGTTTTTCCTGGTGACTGTCCTCTTCTTGCTTCATTTGAAAATCGTATCTTCTCTGGCTTTCTCTGTCTTCAACTCCCATCCTTTCCAGTTCCAGTTCCTTTCTGGTATTCTCTTGAATTTGCAGACGTCTTGTTTCTTCTTCAAGTTGGGCCACCTCAAGTTCCTTCCTTGTAGCTTCTTGAATTTCTGTCTTCCTGGTTTCTTCTTGGACTTGAAGTTCTCTTCTTCTGGTTTCTTCTTGAAGTTGGGCCAACTCCAGGTCTTTCTTTGTCTTTGTTTCTTCTTGAATTTGAAGTCTTCTTGTTTCTTCTTCCATCCTTTTCAGTTCCTTGCGGTCTTCTCTTTCCAACTCTTCTTTCTTGAGGCGATCTTCTCGCTCCTGGGCTTCCTTTTCTTTCAGCTCCTTTTTGTCATTGAAGTCAAGTTGAATCTGCATGTCATCCAGGGTGTCATCTGCCTTGGAGACCAGTTTGGAGAGCATCTCTGAGGTCTGCTGGAAGTTTGGATCCTCATCCTTTGAACTTGAAGCCAGCTTGGTAAATTGCTCCAACAGCCTCTTCAAGGTCGTGCTCTTCCTCTTCAGCCTGATTTGGAGTTTGGCGATGTTGATGGAAGCTGGCTCTTCCTGATTGAGCAGGTCATCGGAAGCTGAGAGAATGTTGATCACTTCTTCCTTGATAGCGGCGATGGAATTGAGGAGTTCCTTTGCCATTCTTCCTTTGGGATTCTTCTTTTCGATCCACTTGGAAGTCGCTTTAACCACTCGCTGCTACCAAATGTCGCGGTGGATCAGTAACAGAAGAGTTGGTTGTTTGGGAAGGTTCCCTTTATTCGGGAATAACAGCAAGCAGTAACAATTGGGGAAGGGCTGCACAGACACAGCAATTGGGGAACAGAAGATAGGTTGATATAAACAGAGGATTGACAGAGGCTCATTTGTAGAAACAGAGGATCTACAATGGCCGAGCTGGGCCCTTATATAGCTCAACAGAATATTCTAGAAAGTTCTAGAACAGTGACGTAACATTATTGTAGGCGCTTATATACAATGCAAGGAAAGTTCTAGAAGGCCACGCCCACCAGCCAATAGGAGGCGAAGCGAAGAAAGTTCTAGAAAGAATTGAGGCGCGCCTCTACTTTGTAGTAAAGTGACGCCACATGACGTCATGGCGGCCTCGCTAGCTCTAGTACATCGCGCCTATTTATCTATTTGTACATGAATGCTCAACAATAGCGTTACCTAGCCTTGTACAATAATTAATACTACTCCCCTCCTCTCTTATAAGCTCGTGTCTTTCACGACAATCCCGAGAATCGGCCGATTCAGTTCGGAAATCAATTAAACTGTCGATTTTCCCTCAGATTGCAACGATTTCAACTCTTCAAGCTATGATACTTGTTCAATGTGCTTTGTGCTTTCACTCACATCTCTTCTGGCCAGCTCCGAATCGCCATGCCGAAATACTATCCCGAGAATCGGCCGATTCAGTTTGGAAATCAATTAAACTGTCGATTTTTATTCAGATTGCAACGATTTCAACTCTTCAAGCTATGATACTTGTTCAATGTGCTTTGTACTTTCACTCACATCTCTTTTGGCCAACTCCGAATCGTCATGCCGAAATACTATCCCGAGAATCGGCCGATTCACTTGTGGAAATCAATTAAATTGACGATTTCGCTTCAGATTGCAACGATTTCAGCTCTTCAAGTTGTGATGCTTATTCAATGTGCTTTGTTGCTTTCACTCACATCTCTTCCGGCCAACTCCGAATCGCCATACCGAAATATTATCCCGAGAATCGGCCGATTCAGTTGTGGAAATTAATGAAACTAACGATTTTCCTTCAGATTGCAACGATGAATGATTTCAACTCTTGTAGCTGCGTACTTCTTCGATACGCCCTGAGCAGCACTCATATATGCTCTGGCCAACTCCGATTCGCTAAGACGAAGTATCATCCCGAGAATCGGCCGATTCGGTTGTGGAAATTTTAAACTGACGATTTTCGTTCAGATTGCCCATATTTCCTCGATACACTCTCTCTGCCCTGTATTTTGCGGTTTACCAGCTTAGTTTACCCCCTAAAATACAGTATGTACCCCCTAAAATCTGTACCTCTAAATCTGTACCCCCAAAATTTGTACACCCAAAATGGTTTCTCTCCCTGAATTTTTTGCGCCCTGTATTATCCAGGATGCTTTATTTGCCCCCCCCCTAAATTTCTTACCTTAAAGGGATATATTTTGGGGGCAAAGCAAGCACGCGGAAGAATACAGGGTGCAAAAGGCATCCTGAAAAATACAGGGCGGAAGTATTGAAGAAATGGGCAATTTGAAGGAAAATCGTCAGTTTCGGCGTTTTCCACAACCGAGTCACGTCTTGGTCATGATGGGCAGTTTACGCTATCCCGTGTGTCACTTCGGCTCCGGCATATGTGAGAGAGGTTGTTTGTGGGTTCAAAACCGGTCGAAGCGACTGGAAGTAGCCGACGCAAAGCCCAACCCAGGCCGCCGAAAGCCAGTGACGGTAGCAGGTAAATGGGAACCGAACCGTTGCTCCGAGGACCGAATAGCAGGAAGGGGCAGGGTTGCCCAATTGAAAGGCTCTGAAAAGAGCGCGGGCTGTCCTGAGCTGTACGAAAGGACAGTGGAACTAAAAACCAAAACGAAACAAACAAAACCGAATCGACCGATTCTCTCCCAGTTGGTGCTCGGCTTAGCGAATCGGAGCTGACTGGTACATGTGGTTGGACAGGATTCTCAGGTGTATCGAAGAAGCACCACACCTGAAATCATCGCAATCTGAATAAAAATCGACAGTTTAATTGATCTCCAAACTGAATCGGCCGATTCTCGGGATAGTATTTCGGCATGGCGATTCAGAGTTGGCCAGAAGAGATGTGAGTGAAAGCACATAGCACATTGACAGCTGGAAGAGTTGAAATCGTTGCAATCTGAAGGGAAATCGTCAATTTAATTGATTTCCACAAGTGAATCGGCTGATTCTCGGTATGGTATTTCGGCATGGCGATTCAGAGTTGGCCAGAAGAGATGTGAGTGAAAGTACAAAACACATTGAACAAGTATCACAGCTTGAAGAGTTGAAATCGATGCAATCGGAAGGAAAATCGTCAGTTTTACCAATTTCCACACCTGAATCGGCCGATTCTCCGGATAGTATTTCGGTAAGGCGATTCCGAATTGGCCAGTAGAGATGTGAGTGAAGGCACAAAGCACATTGACAGCTTGAAGAGTTGAAATCGTTGCAATCTGTAGGGAAATCGTCAATTTAATTGATTTCCACAAGTGAATCGGCCGATTCTCGGGATAGTATTTCGGCATGGCGATTCGGAGTTGGCCAGAAGAGATGTGACTGAAAGCACAAAGCACATTGAACAAGTATCATAGCTTGAAGAGTTGAAATCTTTGCAATCTGAGGGAAAATCCACAGTTTAATTGATTTCCACAACTGAATCCGCCGATTCTTGGGATAGTATTTCGGCATGGCGATTCGGAGTTGGCCAGAAGAGATGCGAGTGAAAGCACAAAGCATATTGAAGAAAATCACAGCCTGAAAACGTTCTGCCAATTGCACAAAATTCAGCGCCCACAGCGTTACCTGCCGGTGCGAACGGCTCGAACGGCTCGAAGAAACCGAATTGCCAAATATTGATCCGGAGATACACAGGCCACACCTGGAATATGGGGTGCGTCTGGCTCCCGGGCGCCCCGTCGCCCCTATTCGTTGTTAGGGATGCAAATGGTATCGGCAACAACGAATAGGGGCGACGGGCGCCCCGGGGCGACGGGGCGCCCGGGAACCTAAAACTAATCAAAGCACCGCAATTTGTGTCGGCAATTCGGTTTCTTCGAGCCGTTCGAGCCGTTCGCACCGGCAGGTAACCCTATGGGCGCTGAATTTTATGCAATTGGCAGAACGTTTCAGGCTGTGATACTTCTTCAATATGCTTTCTACTTTCACTCACATCTCTCTTGGCCAACTCCGAATCGCCATGCCGAAATACTATCAGGAGAATCGGCCGATTCAGTTGTGGAAATCAATTAAACTGTGGATTTTCCCTCAGATTGCAACGATTTCAACTCTTCAAGTTGTGATACTTCTTCAATCTGCTTTGTGCTTTCACTCACATCTCTTCTGGCCAACTCCGAATCGCCATGCCGAAATATCATCCCAAGAATCGGCCGATTCAGTTGTTGAAATCAATTAAACTGTGGATTTTCCCTCAGATTTGGTGCGCGGTTGTTGCAGAACAACTAAGAAATAACATTTGCGCTCTCTCCACACAAGGCCTCGGTTCCGTACAACAATTGAGAGGCAGCATACACCACCGGTGCTCCACTGCTAAATTGTCGGTACAGGTCTCCGTTAGCCTGTTTGTCACGTTGTGCGATAGATTTTGCCTGTGGAGCAAAGGGTCTGTAATCTATCTGTACTCTGAAACGAAGTTTATCCACTAGTCAACACGCGCACAACACAATACTAACACACACGGAGTCACTACATACCGCTCAAAATCTCAATAATACAAACACTCCGCGGAATCACGCATTCTTTCAATTTCTAGATACTTTTAGCCTCCGTTGTACACAGGTATCGAATCGAGGCTGCCTATAAATTGGAGTTTCGTATTTTATCGTTTTCATTGGCTCTGCTCTGCATTCAAAGTTTATCAAATGAAGGGCTCAGCCAATCCAGTGACTACCATCCCTATATCTGATCGTTCCTGTAGTATGAGTAGCATATGTATTGCTCTATTAACAATTAGCAAACATAATAACAATTTACAAGGAGGCTTCGGTCCTAGCTCTCGTAACCTAAGTCAAAACCTTGCTTGACTTGCCAGGGAGTCAAGTCAGCACCGCTAAACATTGATGCATACTGCGGCTTGTCAAAAAACCGCTTGCTTTCTAACCAAAATCGCTTTTTTCGGTTTCGCTGTCTTTCAATTCCACTACTGACCTTCGGTTCAGTCGATCTCTGTCCCCTGACAGACCGGATATTGACAACCAGATTTTGTCTGCCTCTGTGGTGTAGTGATAGCAACTGTGCCTGCCACGCACTCAGCGTAAGACACATAGTTGGGGTTCATCCGCAGTGATTGCCTCGCATGTGGCCCTTTATGGGTTCTTTACTGGTCTGTCCGGTGTACATGTCCGTTGTAATAAACCTAAACCGAAGCCTGGGTAAAGACAATCTTTGTGGACATCAAACCAAACGCAAAAACAAAAAGTTCTTGCTTATTCCCGCTTCGAACCGCTCATAAATGCATTAATAGAAACGGCGCCCGCGGCACTGGAATATGGGGTGCGTCTGGCTCCCGGGCGCCCCGTCGCCCCGGGGCGCCCGTCGCCCCTATTCGTTGTTGCCAATGGTATCCGGTATTATTTGGTATTATTCGGTATTATTTGGTATTTTCTAGGTATTTGGTATTATTTGGTATTTGGTATTTTTTTATACCAAATAATACCAAATAGTTTAAATAACTAAACAGTTAGCTTTACCGTTTCTGAGCAACAAAACAACAAAGAATTCTGACCAGTTTAGCTTACAATTAACAACCATTCATGGAAAATTCTCAAAAAGTGGGAGGGGCCCCCATGAAACGACGCAAGGCGATTTTGGGCGAAGGGGGGTCCGAAAATTCGGGATTTTGGTACGACGTCTTTATGGACGGCCCCTTTATCGAGACCGAGCCTAGACCGCAAACGTTACAACGTGCTTGCCCATTTCCCGAGTAAGTGAAAACCATCAAATTCTGCTCGTTTTCTTTCTCGGCATGACTAGATTTCTTTTAGATGCAACAAAAACTCTTACACTGAGGTAAAACTTATATATTTTTGCTGAAAAAAAACAAAAAGTATGACTTTGCGCTCATTCCAAACAGCTAGCGACCTGTTTAGCAACTATTTGGAATTATTTGGTATTATTTGGTATAGAAAATACCATCTGCTATTTGGTATTTGGTATTTTTTATACCATTTGCATCCCTATTCGTTGTTGCCCATAATCTGGGGTAGAACTTGATATAGCATGCAGTAATTAGATTTTGATGTGTAAAATAATAATCAGGAGATCGTCAGCAGTCGTTTGATACCACATTCAGTCGTCTATGTTCAAAATTTGAAATTCGAGTGATCTCCCTATATTAGGTTTTAACTTCTTATCTTGTTCTGTTGGTGGGGGGAGGCGATTTGTGCTGTGCTGCTGCCTAGAGATGCAACCGTAAAATAAAATACCGGATACCGGATACCGTATACCGGATAATTTTTCAGAAGACCGGATACCGGGTAATACCGGATAATACCGGATAATTTAGAATCGTCAGGTGTGTAGCAAATAGGAATAAAAGTTAGATAGAAATTTCTTTTTTCTTCAAGAAAAGGTCGAATTTCTTCATTTTTTATTGCTAAAACTGGTTTAGTTGATTATGTAAACAGTAAATCGTTATGCCGAAAGAGAAAAGAGGTAAAATTTGGCGTTTTTTCGCGGGAACGGAGGATGGACGGACACTCTATTTTTAATGTTGACGAACGCGTTATCTCAAGAGGAAAGGATCAGTGCACTGGTTCGATGATTAATTATCTCAGACGTGACAAAGATCAGTACAGACAGTACATTAATGATGAGGTGCCTGACCCTATAGTGCAACAGAACATCTATGATGAGAGAAGAAGCCGGTTGGCTATAGGCTAGATAAGGCTGAAAAGTTGCTGTCAATCAAAACAAATCTGAAATTTTGAACTTTCCGCGTGTTTAAGAGATAGTATGGTGGAGTTATTTAGTACAAGTAGCACTGGTGTAGCTGTTATATTGTACCGGTAGTAAACTATCCCTGGTCATTATGCAGAGTAAACGAGAAACTGACTGTTTACAAACGGAGCTTAAGTGATTTCAGTTAAAAACACACAATACTACATGGATGGAACAGTTGCAGAGCTGTACACCTACCATCTAAAATATCCGGTATTATCCGGTATTATGAATACCGGATACCGGATAGTGAATAGACCCAAAAAATACCGGATAATCCGGTATATACCGGATAATACCGGTTTACGGTTGCATCTCTACTGCTGCCCGCCCCTCTGCTTCGCTCGTTTCTGGGGATCAAATCTTGCAACTGATTCGTAGGCGTTCTTACTTTTTATCTCCCTGGGATGCAAATGGTATCCAGCCGGTACAATGAGACCATGATGAGAGTAGTAGGATTCAAATGGTACAAAAAATACCAAATAAATAAATAGTGAATGGTATTTTCTAAACCAAAATATAGTTAGTTTACAAAATAAATAGATTATGAACAATCTGAACTAATCCAGAAGATCATCTCTCTGATTTCGTGACCCAAGTACAGCTTTACCACGTTCAGATAACCCCTGCACTAGTGGAAAAGGAATTTTAGCAAGCTCTATAACGTGCTGAAGCTCATGTTCAATGTCTGTCAGCTGAGGCTAGTCAAACAAGGGCTTTTCAGTCGTACAGGACAGGAAGCATCTCCGATGTACACGGCCCAGGTTAAGAAGTTTGGGCAAAAGTGGAACATTCAGCCGTTTTTAAGAATTTTGTTCTGTTCAATGAAACATCGATTTTAAGAATTTTGTGCTGAGATCACAGCTATACAAACAGTTCTAGTCAATTTTGTCACTGTTTTAAGGAAGAAAACAAAGAGGAAAACGAGCTTGAACAAGAGTGATAAAGAACAAGCCAGCTGATTTTTTACTTTTGCAACCATGAATCTCAACCGATTTGAATGAATCCTGTTTTTTAATGAAATATTGATAAATTCTTCAAAGATTGGTGCAATTGTTATTGAGGTTCACAGTTTAGTTCTTGAGATATATGCCCTCGAAGTCGAAACAGATTTTTGTCAAAGAACAAGAGCGATTCCGTTACATTTCATAATAAAGCAGATTCCTACTGTTGGGCTGATGATACTTTAGTGTTGAACATACATGTAACAGGTCATCCGCCGAAGGGGTGGGTCTGGCGCCGGGGGGGGGGTCTGAGCCAAAATTTTGGGGGAGGGGGTGGGCACTAAAAACGCTCAAAAATCGAGAAAAATCGCAATTTTTGGCCAAAAATCGCTAATTTGGGCTGAAATACAGCTAAAAAGTGCTGTTTTGCAGGCGATTTTGGCAATTCTTGTGTGTGAAAGTGTAAAAAATTGCAAAAATTTGCTCGAAAATTTACTTGCCAGAAAAATCGGAGAGGGGGGGGTCGGTGAAATCGTCTCGGGGGGGGGGGGGCATCCGGGGGGGGGCTTGCCTAAGTCGGGTGGTGGGCAGACCCCCCAGACCCCCTGTTACATGTATGGTGTTGAAGTAAACCAAGTTTCTGTGTCACCAGTAAAGTCTCCAATAACACCCTTAGCAGTAGCAGGAATCCGTTTTATTACGAAGTGCAGAATACAGTCATGTCTCGTTAATCCGGACCTCGTTAATCCGGATATTCGCCTTCCGGACAAGATTAGGCCAGGTTCCAATTTTCCCTCATGTTATATGACTCGTTAATCCGGATCCGGATTCGTTAATCCGGACAGAAAATTTGGGGTACCAACTTCGAAATTTGAATGGTAAAGTGATTCGTTAATC
Organism: Sabatieria punctata; assembly: GCA_030248155.1. Taxonomy (NCBI): domain Eukaryota; kingdom Metazoa; phylum Nematoda; class Chromadorea; order Araeolaimida; family Comesomatidae; genus Sabatieria; species Sabatieria punctata. The sequence continues at coordinate 26,244 of JASANB010005528.1, forward strand.
CGGATTTGGTTAATTTGGACAAAATCCATGCGCAATTTTTCAATTCAGGTGTAATTTTCAATTGAATTATGCTTTTCGTTGAGTCAGAATGTGATTATTTTTGCCTTTTTTGGAGCTATAATCAGCTGAAATAAGTTTTTGGGTTTTAATTAGGAGGTACAGCTGCAGAATCTGATATGCAACTAACAAAAAGCTGTCATTTAGGCCTTACCCGAAAAACAGTGTTTTAGCTGTGATTCGTTAATCCGGAAATTCGCTAATCCGGACAAAATTGACCGGTCCCAACTTGTCCGGATTAACGAGACATGACTGTAATATAAAATCCCTCTTGTTTACTGCCAAAATTACTGTTTTGATTTTGAGAGCCAATGTCTCAGGAACTAAGCAGAGTACATTGATGAAAATTTCAGCAATCCTTTAAGGATTTATTTATCTTTCATTTAAAAAAGGACTTATTCAAATCGGTTGAGACTTGCGGTTGCTACAGCGAAAATCTGCTGGGTTGTTTTTTTGGCGGACCCTGTATTTGGTATACAAAAATACCAAATAATACCATTTCTCAAAAAATACCAAATAGTATCGGATACCATTTGCATCCCTATATTTGAGAATCGCAGAAGAAAGGGTGTCGGACCAAGGGGTATTTTTACATTTGGAGAACAGGCCCTCCGGAACGCGCCCTATACCGATGGGTCCTCGAGGGGCATTTTTATATTTGAAAACAGGCCCTGTGGAGCGTGCCCGCCCTATGCTGATGCGTCTCTAGGGGGTACTTTTATATTTGGCATAACAGACCCCGCAGGGCGTGTCCTATGCTGATGTAGTGATCATTAGACTGCTTAAGCAAAGGGCTTTAAATGATACATAATATGACTGTATTTGGACGGTTTTTAAATTTTGGATTTTTGTGTCATAATCCTGGAAGTTTTATGTGTTGAAAGAGATAGCAATTATCTAGAATCGATGGTTGAGTTGGGCTTTTGAACTTCCAGCCAGTGGATTTCCGAACTTTAAGGAAAGAAAGAGTTCGAATGACGCAGTGCGTGCAGTATAATTTTATTAGCTAAAAGCTAAAGATGGTAAAAGTCAAGTTGCACTTAAGAGATGCGGTAAGATGTTGCGGGTGGCCCTGGGGCCTGTTTCACCAATTTACTATTCATCACAGATACAAACGGATTTCTGTTTCACCAACGTGTAAATTCACAAACTCAAACAAAACACAAGCAGAGTTTTACACCTACAAACGAAATCCAAGCGGTTCTATTTCACCAAAAAAAACAGACGATTTACCATTCCTTCATGCATGGGCATGGGGGTGTCTAGGAGGGACGAAAAAAATTTATGACGTTGATAGAGGCTGCTAGAAAGCCTCCAGATGTGTTTTAAAGACACAGAAATCACTTTGGCAATTCCGCACCAATCCCGAAATTTTGGCAAATTTTCATGGATAATTTCGATTTTTTGACAAAATTTATGTTGCAAATCCGGTTTTTTTGGCAGTTTTTTGTCAGAAACTCAACTTTAACTAGAGAGTTTTGAATTTTAAGTGAAATTTTTAAATTTTCCGCCAAAACATTGCAAAAAATTCAAATTTCCCGCCAAAAATTTGATTTCGCGCAGAAATTTGAGCATTTCGCCAGGCAACTATGCATGGAGACCTGGCTGTCCCGCGCTGATCTCTGGAGGGTCTGGGGACCTCGGGGGGGGGGGGGGGATCTCGAAAAAAGTCCACAAAAAACGCCTATTTTGCCTTAAATAAGCGAAAATTTTCTCCCTCCGGGTTGGGGGTATGGTCAGCCGAGGGGGGGAGGGGTAAACCCGCCTAACCCCCGGCCCATGTTTGTATGTGCTGCAAACGTTTTCCTACCAGCTAAAAATCACGTTTTTGTTTGCTCTCACTTCACCTATTGAAACGGTCGAAAAGTTACACTGTAACAGCTGTGATTTATTTCCAAGCATTGCAAACAACCCAGAACAAACACAGAAGCAAAACAAAACAGTTGTGTCGCATGATCAGCTTGGTTGCTCTGCTAGCAAAATCAGACCGATTGGCGAGCGTGTAAAATGCCTACCTATAACAGCCTGCTGCTAAAGCTTATCGGCTGTACACTGACTGAACAAAAAAACTGTATTCATTAACCGTGAAACATTGACCTTGGCATTACGAACTGAAAAACCTAGCGCATATTCTTCTCGCTAATACAAGGATAGTTAGTACTATGTACAGTTGTTTCAGGGTTCTCTGAACTGTTCACAATTAATAAAAAGCGCAAGATTATTTGGAAGTGCAAAATCAAACTGGTAAGTGTTACCGAAGCACATGCAAATACGTGCCTACTTTCCATGTTTTAGTTGCATTTTGGTGTTTTGGCCGAATAAGCTCTGCCAACTCTCCCCGTGGTAACTAAATGAACAGAAGAAAGTAGTAAGGAAAAGCAGAGATTGTTAGCGGTGACTCGTTGATGCGTGTGCCGTGCTGGCTGGTACTCCGTTCGCTGCGCAATGGATCTCTGCGAAAGTCCCTGATCTTTTGTGTCTGCATGTTAGCCGCCTATCTGTTGATTAGCAGTCTACTGATGACCGCTCAACACCCGCCCTCCTCCACCGCCCTCTCTCTCACTCCCTCTTCGCTCAACCAATCCAAAACCGATCGGCATGGCTCTTCATCTCGGCTACAATCGCATTCAAAGTAAGAAGTTTGCCTGATTGGTTTGTTTTGTTTGTCGACTGCAGACCGGCATGTACTAATATAGATAACGTAAGCGTACATTTACCATGAGTGTTTTGAGGTGATTGCTGTAATGGTATTAGGTCTCGGAGTGGTATAGTAACTGGCTTTATGAGACAGTTGTGCGAGAGGACGCAAGTCAAACACGATGAGAGACTGAGCAGGACGCAGCGGACTGCGCTTAAATAGACTTGCTCTAGTCTCAGGCTAAATACCGATTAGAGAACTGGAAACATCGGCCGTTGGCCAAGCACTATAATATGCAGGTATTCTCATACATGCGCCGGAAAAATGGGTTGGGGTAGTCAAAATCCGATAATTTGGGGGTGGGCCTGCCGGTTTGGGGGCGATCGCGGCGATTTTGGTGGGTGGGGTCAGGAACAAAAGTCGGCTTCAGGTGGGTGGGTGGGGTACTTGCCAGAAAAATCGGAGGGGGGGGCGGTGAAATCGTCTCGGGGGGGGGGGGTCTGGCCTAAGTCGGGTGGGGCAGACCCCCCCGCCCCCTCGGTTACATGTATGGACCAGTACCCCACCGGCAAAGTGAGACTGAGGGGGGGGGGTTGAGCATACAATGGGCCGGGGGTATACCCCTCCCCCTCGGCCGGCCATACCCCCCTCCCCCACACCCCCCTCCCGGAGGGAGAAAATTTTCGGTTATTTAAGACAAAATAGGCGTTTTTTGGCCTTTTTTCGGCCCCCCCCCCGAGGTCGCCATACCCCCTCCAGATTTTTCCGGCCCATGTATGGGTTGAACCCCTAAGGCTCTGACCCACACCCCTCGGCCCGTCGATGCCCCCTTCAGGAATTTTTAGGAAGAATTTTGTATAAAATACTATGACTATAGTGTGCCTAGATTATACGTAAATGAGCTCAGACTAGCTTATTTTATCATATTTTAGCGAAAAATAAGCCTAAAACCCATGATTTTAGTAAAAATCGGACTTCTGGCTTGCTATCCCCTCAACCACCCTCAGCCGCCGCTATCCCCTTCAGGATTTGAAAATTACCACTCCTCAGCCGAAATGCTGCTCCATGTCTGGGCCCAGCCCGACCAATCTGACCAAATTATATCACGAAAACAAGGGCAGATCTAAAGAATTTGAATACAGGAAAATGTAGCGCTATTTATTGCCTACAACAGTTAAAGAATGATCAAAATTGAAATGCTTAAATTATAGGCTTGAATAATCAAGGGTTTTTTGCAATAAGCCATATTTTATGTTCTGTTCTTCTGGTCATACCTTTTGATTGAGTAAAGTGTTTGAAACCGCTTATGTGTCATTCGATAGCTCTTCGAACCACACTTTCCAGCCCGTTAACAATCTACTTTACTGATTAGTCTTCAGGTCATATTCTCGCAATTTTCACTTACAAAACCTCCCACCCATATGTGCTTATGTGGCTGGAAGACCAATTGCAGTAGTTTATCGAACTCTAAGCAACAAATAAGGCTTCCGGTTTGCATAAGTGCACTGCCAGCAAACCGTCTTGCACTGGAACTTCTGGTTTTGTCCTGGTCGCCAATTTGCATATTTTTCTTACTAACAAGTTTTTCATGTGCAATAAACTTTCTTCTTCCTAGTTGGCTGAAGAAGCTATAATAGCAGATTGTTGTAGTGCAAGAGGTGAAGTAATTATGTAACATTTCTATGTGTCATACCATCCAAGTGGATTAGGGCTTTGTATCTGGAAAACGAAACTGTACTTTCTAGTAACATATAAATGCTGCTGAAAGTGTGGCAGACTGTGACAACAAAGTTAAGAGCTTGTGTGACCGAATTTGTTGAAGGTTTGTGCCTGCCTACCCGGACGTGAGTTTGGACAACACGTTGTCCTCTGTGGATTCGCCTTTCCCAGATGCAACGAGCGAACGCCTGAATGCATCGAACGTGACGGGTGAGGTGTGGGCAGGTGGTGGATCTGCGGCTGACGTTATACCGGAGAGTGTTCGAGAGAGGAGTAACTCTGTACCCTGGCTAAAAGTCGACGATAGACCGGTGCCCCCACTCAACTCTACTCAGACGAATCGCAATCTCTTGCCCTTATGTCCCGAGCCTTCCCCTTTGCTCAGTACGTTTCTTTTCAATTTATTGCTCTACTTTCTTTATCTCACGCCCCCAATCAGCTTAGTCGGTGAAATTAGCTTCCGGTTGAGTTGCTCTCTGCTAGCATAATCTCCGATTGTTGATTGTTCTGTCTGTGTCTGAATTGTTGGCCATTTGGCGTGTCGATTAATAAGCTATTAGCTGGTTTCTTGCGCAGATAATAGCGTGGCGCGGTCGGCAAGATGGTCGATGGCGTATTTGGGTTGGGCGGCGCGGCAAAGCATAATTGAATGGCAAAATCCTAGCATTCATCTGTTGGCTGCGTTTGTTTGGAGGCTGCTAGAGGGACGGTGCTGCCTCCCTCCCTGAATCGAAAATCACATTGCTTCTTCGTCACTATGTTATGTCCAATCGGCCTAATGGAAGTGTTTGTAGTCGGGCCGATGAAACAAGCTGTGCTACTTATTCCGGGTCTAAAGGAGGCTGACGTCGTCCGCAACCACCCCACCGTGCTGCCTGGTGGTAATTGGAGTCCAACGCACTGCAAAGCTCGTCATAAGGTGTGTTTGTTTTTGTCGTATTGGCTATTTGCGCGCTGCTTTCTTCAGGTGGCTGTGATCCTACCGTTCCGGGACCGACAGTCGCATTTGAATAGATTGTTGGATTATCTCATTCCTATGATGCAGCGACAGCTACTTGACTTCAGATTCATCGTTACAGAGCAGGTGCCTTGTCTGACCTTTTTTGCGTCACTCAGCCGCATTGCGGTAGTTTGCCCAACCGGAGGAGCACTAATAAAAATCTCTCCTAATGTCGGTCTGGCTCAATAATAGCAGTGATCACTGAGCCCATTTTTTGCTGGAAATGATAACTAATAACGAGGCCACAAACTCCCCTCTGACGTGGTGCATGTAAGTGAAAGAAAATGTAGTGCATAAATATCCTTATCTGCTATTCATACGACCCAGTCATTTTCGATAAATTTTTAACCTTTGTGTCGCATTAAAGAGTGCCCAAATGACGCACCGAGCTGTGCAACATCCAGTGAATGGTGGGCACGGCTGGGGCCCGTCTTGTATCTGTTAGTTACTGCAGTCCATCCCATTTCTTGATTGTGATAGAAAGTTGTCTTTCAGTATGGCCACGATCTCTTCAATAAGGGTAGAATAATGAATGCAGCATTTACGCTGGCAGAGTCGATGGGTGTTGGGTGTGTTATTTTTCACGATGTCGACATGTTTCCTCAGGACGACCGCAACATTTACGGGTGTCCCAAGACCCCCAGACATCTGGGCGCTTTTGTCAACTCTCTAGGATACGAGTGCGTCTTTTACTCTTTCTCTTGCATTGTGCCCTTTTGCTGTTCACAGTCTTCAGGGTTCGTGCGGCACCTACAAAGTCAGCGAATCAGGGAAAAATATGGGAATTTGGTGTCTTATCAGGGAAAAATTTGATAGCAGCAGAAACATCTCGCCGCCAAATGGTCCTGTCAGAACTTTACACAACATGCTTTTGAAAATCAGTCTTCTGACTTTATACTACTACTTAAACCAGAAATTTACCCTCTGAATACCGTTTAAATGCGTTTTGCAAAGCCAATTTTTTATAATTTTCTCGTGTTGGTTGCGGTTTCCTCACCCTGGTTGGTCAGGGAATTTTGACTTCCGTAATGGAAAAGTCAGGGAATTTTGCTATACAAAAGCCGCACGAACGTGGTCTTACTCTTGTTGGTTTCCGTTTAATTTTTTGACAGCTTACAGGTTATGGTACGATTACTTAGTGGGTGGCGTTTTGGCCATGCGTGTGGAACATTATCGGCAGGTGAATGGCTATTCTAACATGTATTGGGCATGGGGAGGTGAGGACGATGATATGGGCAAACGTATTTTGGCGCAGAAGTTAGTCATCGAGCGCCCACCAAAGCAGTTCGGAAGGTTCACTATGCTCAAACACATCAAACGTGTACGCACCGCGCCAAAGTCCATGTACGTTTTCTCAGATTATAGTGCGTGCAGGCTGCTTCAATTTACTCTTTAGTTATAAGCTCTTGGACACGGCAGCGGAGCGATGGAAAAACGACGGCCTCGGGACGGCGCAATGGAAAATTATTAAGGTTTTTATTCTGTTCTTTTACGGCAAAATGGGCGGAGCCGGTAAATTGCTTTAGATAACGAAACGTCCGTTGTACTATCATCTGTATGTCGACGTAGGATTACCTCCGGATGAGTGGCGCCGAAAGGGATGAACGCCAAAGTTTGCCATCTGCTGGCCGACCCTGTAATACGTTCGTGTATATACTGACTGCGTAATGTCCGTAACAGAAGGTCGTTTTAAACAGTTTTATTCTTTCATTTCTTTCTCGATGTTGTACTGTAAGTAAGCTGGCTTCGATGTGATATTATTTGAGGCGCTGTAAGCATTTGTCGTTCTTGGTTTCGTCGTGCAGCTCAACTCCGTGCTATAACCATGTACGATATTTATTTGGGAGGTGCAGTTTTCTCTGGCTGAGGAAGTGGTTTTCACATTCTAACTGTGGGTGCTTGATGGCGGTGCCGTTTACTTTTCTTTCCTGTTTTCGTGTAACTGATAGATCTAATGTACCCTGGTCAGGTAGTACCAACTGAACCGCTTCATTCTTTCAACTGTTTGTTGTGTCGATATTTGATACGTGGTAAAGTTTTTAGACGTCGTTTTTGTAGTTTTGTGCTCCTCTGTTACTCTCAGAGTTGCGCTTATTAGCGGCTATTGCTTATTATTTATTGCAATAATTATAAAATAGGCTATTGGATTATTTGTTACTTCAGGCTTTGAAGAATATTATGGAAAAGATACCTGATTCTCTCTGGCTTAAAATCTTTGGCTTTTTGGCCAGCCCTGCTACTATTGGAAAAATTGGCATGTAAGTGTTTTGTGTTGAAAGTTGTACGCTGATGATTACGTGTGGTTTTGCAGTGTGTGCAGAAAGTGGTACAATCTTACTCGGGATCCCAGCCTTTGGCGTCGGGTGCATTTCGATAAGCAGATAGCCATCAATCGCTTGTGGATGTTTATACGTCGTCCGCTAGCAGAACACACGCAGTCGCTGCGTATTGAAGGAAACGTGAAGACAAGAAAACGCAAACTGAAAAACTATCAAATATTGACAGTGCCGTTGCTCTGTGAGATACAAGAAAAGTGTCCCAATCTAAAAGAACTGCATGTAGTCGACGCCGATATCAGCAACATTTCCTTGGCTCAGCTGCCAACTCAACTGACCTTTTTGGGCTTGCGTGGCAGCTTGATTTCTTTTGATTTTCTGCACAGCTTTAACGATGCAGACGTGTTGCCCAACCTGACTGGCATTGATCTGTCCTATTGCCATAACCTCTCCAGTTATTCGAAGAGTGTGGCAGGTCTGTTCGCAAAAACGGTAAGGCTCTTGTCTACATTAAGACACAGGACGTACTTTGTGTAGGGACGAACGGTCTATTGCATGCCGGCACTGTCCTAGTAGTGAGTGAGAAAACTAATGCAGTCAGGCACTTAACGCCGTTTATCGTACCGACACCATACATGTATAAGGTGCCGGTACCATATATGGTACCACTCTGTTCACATTTCGTGCCATATATGGTAGTGGTACCTTATGGTACCGGCACCCATGGTCATGGGTAGGGGTACCATATATCGTCGCCGCTATGGTAAAACGAGCCAAGTAACAGAAAGTCGAAATCGAGAAAATTGCCTTTTAAATATTTGTTACATTTTCGTGAATTAGCTTCAATTTCAGTTTAAATATTTCTTACCTAGAATACAAGTATATAGTTGGTGTGCGAAACATTCTGCATGTGTCAATTGTGTCAAATTAAGTCAGCTAACAGGAAAAGCACGAAGCACTTGGCTCGTTTTACCAGGATCACCTGGTGATGTTCGTGCACCTGCCTCTGACTACATGGCTGTATCTCCTGACACAGAGCCAATTTCGACTTCGTTCCTTCGCCAAAACGTTTTTAGGTGCTTTCGCTATAGTTTTTCGCACTTAGCTCATTTTTTTCAATTTTGTTACTTGGCTCGTTTTACCATAGTGGCGACGATATGGTACCACCACAGGCCCCGAAGGTGGGGGTACCGTCCGATCCAATCCGATGTGCGGGGGGGCCTTACGGCCTGCGATCAGACTCGAGGTCCATTTCGCTTCCCCGTGATTCGTCATCTCGGACGTTGCCCTTCTTTCACTGCCAGCCACTCCTAGCCATGCTGCTGGGTGCCGGTCACCAGGAGGGCGGTCGGGCCGGCGTGTCGATGCCATGATGCTGACAGCTCCCGACGGCCGAGGGCTCCCCGGCATAGTTGGTTTCTCAGACAGCTTCTGACATCGTAGATGTTCTTCCCAACGCGGCATGCTTTGTGGAGCGGCTTCGGTGCAACGGCAGATCCAGTTGGTTCCCATTTTACCTACTCGCTGTAACCAGCTTTCGGTGGCCTGGGTGGAGCTTTGTGCCGACAACCAACTCTTTGCAGCAAGAAACTTGCCGCGCCGAGAAGATGAACCACTACAACCGCTAGGGATGCAGGGGCCGCCGTGGCTCAGAGGCAGCGAGCTACCCACTGAGCCAACGACGCGGCTGGGGGTACCGTATATGGTACCGGTACCATATACATATAGTGCCGTAGCTATGGTAACAGTACCCTTATATGGTGTCGGTACCATAAACGGCGTTAAGTGCCTGACTGTAATAAGCAAATTTTAGTCATTGACGGTTCTGAGTCTAAAGCACTGTTTCAAAGTGAGTGGAGGGCATCTGTGCGAGTTGCCGAGTCGTCTGCAGCAGCTGCAGGTGTTGAATGTGTCCGATGCAGCCAATGTCACCAACGAGCTGTTCTACCACCTGGCTGAGCACTGTCATTCACTGACCGACTTGGACGTCTCCTTTTGTACCGCCGTCACCGATAAAGGTGTAGAGTATATGTTGCCGCTTGCCGGGCATTTGTGCAAACTGAATTTGGCCGGTACTCGTGTCACCGATCAATGCTTACTGCATTTGCAACAGTTTCTGGCTTTCAAATGGCTGTCGCTGGTCAAGACAAAGTGCACGAGGGAAGGAGTTGCCCAGTTTCTGGCACGCATGCCACACTGTCGCGTCGATTACAAGTATTCGGAAGCGTCTGAACCAGTCGGAGACACTTTCTGGTGGATTCCGGTCGAAACTGAAAGCGCAGATGCCACCGAACCAGCCACAGCCGATAATTGATAGCCTGTTTCTCTCACATGTTCATCAGTACCCTGGTGATAAGCTGTTGTTCGTATCATTTGTCAGGCACTAAAAGCACCCGTACGTACGTGTATTTATTTTCGTTTTATGGGCGGTATTAGATAAAATTGTACTGTGCATAGCGTGATGTTCGGTCAAAATGGGTTTCCAGCCTTACCGTCAAAGTTTTCTTCGACGCTTGTACACTCTGAGTTGTTGGAGTTTAAAATTGGCGGCTTGCCTTGCCAATCCTGTTCTCTGTTGTAAGTATGGAGAAGGTCTGAGTATCATATTGATCGTACCCGTAATTCTGGTCGACGCTGTTGGTCTCTACTCTAGAAGAAGGAAGGGGTTGACGGAGGTCGATATGTCGCAGGACCAAGGCAGCAACAGTCTAGTGCCATCTGACGAAGTGGTCGTCATTGCTGTGTCTGATGCAGAGAGCGAAGATCTGCTGTTCACAGAAACAGCTCAAGGTGGAAACGTCTACGACCTCGATGACTTTGAAGAGGCCACTGACGTACGTATAAAAACCTGACAAAACTATCTTCGAACTGTGCTGCTGTTTAATTAAGGTACTGGACTTGACACATGGACGCTTCAGCCAGGTGCCAGATTTGACCAGATTTCAACAGCTTAAAGTAAATTTACTTGTCTTGTGTCCTTTCGTCATTTTGCATCTTGCGCCTCGTATAGGACTTATGTTTACGTCAAAACCTGCTGACGCAGATAAGCGACTTCCAGTCACTGGTGCAGTTGACAACATTGGACCTGTATGACAATCAGATTGCAAAGATTGAGGGTCTGGAAAGTTTGGTGAATTTGGAGTGAGTATAGCTGGTCATGCAGTTCATCGATATGCATAGTAATGCCGGCACAGTTGGCGTAGTGGTTTAAGCCGCAAAGCCACTGTGTGCGACGTCGTGCGCTCATCCACTCGGCGGGGCAAATATCTTGCCGCAAAGAGTTGGTGGTTGGTACAAACAAAGCCCCACCTAGGCCACCGAAAGCTGGTTACAGCGAGTAGGTAAATGGGAACCGACTGGATCTGCCGTTGCACCTAAATCCGCTCCCCAAAGCATGCTTTTGTTGGAGGAAAAGAAGATCAACGACGTCAGGAGCTGTCTGAGAGACCAGCAATAAGGCCTATACCTGTGGCATATCGCCGGGCGGCCGTTGGGAGCTGACAGCACCATGGCGTGGCCACGCCAGGCGCTCTCTTGTCAAAAACTGGCACCCAACAGCATGGCTAGGAGTGGCTTGACAGTGAAAGTAGGGCACAGCGTCCGAGATGACGATATCAGGGGTCGCGAAATGGACCGCGCAGGTCTGATCGTAAGGTCGTAACTTGCACGGCCCCCGTCACATGGGATCGGATCGGATGCATAGTGATAAGTTTTTCAGACATTTGGATCTCTCTTACAACAGAATACGTAAAATGGAGAACTTGAATTGCTTACCGAAGCTGAAGATTCTGTATTTGGTGCATAACAAAATCACGAAGATAGAGGGGCTAGAAAATAACACCGCTTTAGAAATGCTCGAACTGGGCGACAACCGAATTCGGGTGAGTGAGTGAGTTTGTTTTATGCCTATTATTTTAGTCCATGCGCGTCTCTTAATGAGGATATTGTATTTTCGTCTACAGGTTTAAAGGCACTTTACGAACATTTGCAGGCCATAGAAAACATCGAGCACTTGACCAAACTTGGAGCTCTGTTTTTGGGTAAAAACAAGATAACCAGACTTCAAGGAGTCTCCACTCTAGCCAATCTGACCCAACTTAGTTTACCGGTAAGTTTGTTGGAGCGCAACACAGTACAGTAATAGATGGTTGGTGCACGTACTTTTAGGCCAATCGGCTTGTCAAAATCGAAGGTTTGGATTCTCTCACTGAGCTAGAGGAATTGTATGTGAGTGATAACGGTATTTTGTCAATCAGTGGACTTTTGAAAAACGTATTGTTGCTTTTTGAATGTGAATATGCATACAGATTGAGAAATACTTTTAGACAAAACTAAAGATGTTGGACCTAGCCAATAACCGCATTTCGCGCATCGAAGGTGTTAAACACTTAACGGAACTCGAGGACTTTTGGGTAGGTACTGACTGAGAGAATATAAAGTGTAAAGACTCGATCTGTCTGTCTATTTCAAACCGCTCTTTCTCTTCATTTGGTGCTAGACCGCAAGTTTTCTCATGCACATGACTGCACAGTGCATCGTGTTTATTTTCATGGTTTAGTTCAACTCAAACAAATTGGAAAGCTGGCAAGACCTGGAAGATGAATTGCAGCCTTTACCTAAACTGAGTACCGTTTACCTGGAACACAACCCGATCTACAAAGACAACGCTTACAGAAGAAAAGTGATGGTTCTGCTACCGCAGCTGTCTCAGATCGACGCTGTCGTTTGCAGAACCTCGGCAGCTGCTTTTTAGCTGATTGTCCTAAACAGTGGCTCTCGATCTGTATTTTTGTCTTGTACACTCGGTCAGTAATAAATGTTTGTTTCGTTGCTCAAGCTGCAAGTGCGATCAGACCAATAGGAAACTAAGTCACGTCTTGGCCATGGGTAGTTAGTTTACGCTATTGCATGTGTCACGGCGTCCCTGGCATCAGTGAGAGCGGTTATTTGTGGGTTCGAAACCGGTCGAAGGGACTGGAAGTATGTAGTCGACGCAAATCACAACCCAGGCCGCCGAAAGCCGGTGACCACTAGGTAAATGGGAACCGCCATTGCACTTAAAGGCAGCAAGGGCAGGGTTGTTTGTAGGTAGGGCTACCCCAACGGAAAGGCTCTAAAAAGAGCGCGGAGTGTCCCCAACTCTCCGAAAGGACAGTGGAACTCAAAAACAAAGCAAACTTGCACTGTTTTACAGCTACATGGAACGAAAGGTTAGGCTTGTGCAATGTACGTTCTTCTATCATCCTTTTACGCTTCTCCAGTGTCATGTTTTTCATAATTTTAATTGGTCAGGTAAGAAAGTAAAAGAAAAATCAGAGGAACAACGAGTAAAGTCGAGTGAGTAAAGAGTAGCAGTCACAAAAGCAATTCATCATCATCTTCTGAGTCCGATTTCTGCTTAGATTTCTTCTTCTTTTTCTTTTTCTTCTGTTTCTTCTTAGTCGGCTGCGTCTGTTGTCTTGGCTGCGATTGGAAACTGTACGGTTGGGCCGCTGACATCGGCTGGCCATATCCCGAGCTCGGCTGTCGTTGTTGTTGTTGGTACATCATCGGTTGTTGGCCTTGTGGTTGTTGACTGAAATAATCATCTGGTTCTCCGTATCCTCCCCCTCCCCCTCCTCCAAGACCACCACCGCCGCCGCCGCCGCCACCACCACCAGTAACTGGTAACACCACGTACGCACTGTAGTTAGCCATTGTAGAACTGTCACAAAACTGCTACAAACAATGCACCAATACAAATAAAACACACATGCATACCAACTCTTTTATACCGTCATCTAAACTAACAGAGGAAAGATGTCTAGAATGCAACGATAAAAAGAGTGTACGCGGGCAGACAGATGATATTTTAATCACAAAAAAAGGAAAGGGTGACTGACGGATGCGTCTAATGTTTATTTCATACCCTGAATTCGGACCTCTGAGCAAACAAAAGACTGTAGCACAGCCCAATCAAGACTACCACTGTACGTATGTACAAACAAACCTGATACTGCTAGGAGACTAGAAAATGCAAGTGCACGAGTTTCAGCGATCGTGGAACTCGAACTGACAAGAACCTTTTGGGAGCAGTAAAGTGTGCATTTGTTGGGTCATTTCTCCGTGATTGTACTCGATTCGGAATCGAAGCAACATTCTCGCTAACACCACTTGTAAATCTTGTTCGGCAAACCGACGACCTGCAAATAACCTAGTACGCTCAGTCGGCAAGCACACAGTACCTAACATACAAATACAGTACGTACACTTTTCTTTGAAAATAATGAACCAACCTGCGCACATTCGGATTCCGTGACCAAAAGGAAGTAAGGCATAGGGGTGAGCTTGACTTGCCACTGCTGAATCTCTCAACCACCTATCAGGCAAAAATTTTAACGGCTCAGGAAAGAACTTTTCGTCCATTGTACACGCAAGAAGATTTATATCTATCTCCGTCTAAACTATCCGATTATGACGGCAAAGTGTATGCGTTGCCTTACCCCGGCCGGCACCTGATAACCACTGAGTACTAGATTTTTCTCCGGAATTCTCGACACTTCAGTGATTACCGGGTACAATCGGAAAGTTTCTTTGATGCACGCCCTCAAGTAGACCAACTTGTTTAGCTTTTCAGCAGTGAGTGGAGTGGATGAGTCGATCAGGTGCGTTCTCAATTCGGCATACAAGCGGTCTTGCACCTCTGGGTTCTTTGCAATGCAGTACAAGTTGTAGATCAAGGCCGGAGCAGTCTAAAAGAAAATCTACAACCTGCGAGAAGGTAGTTGGCATCAGTTTTACAGTGTTTAAGCCGTCGCTAAAGAGTGAAAGCGAAATAACTGCAACGTCCTTAGGAGTAAGCTCGGGTCGGTTGACTAAATAGCTGATAAACCGCAGTTCGTCTGTTGCGGACTGAGTTCGGTGCGTTTCTAATCTTTCTCTGGTTTCTTTAATCAACTGTTGCGCTTGACTGCAACCATGTGCATCTTGTTAGAATTAGAAACTTCGCTAGAATCGTACAATACGCACCGATTCGGTAATACAATAGTGTGAAGGAGTGCTAACTTAGCATGAAGCATTGCCAGACAAGTTTATATCGGTTAGCAACGTCCATACATGGGCGAAAGGCAGTGTTTTTACCCCTTTCCCTCGCTGGCCGAGAGCCCCTGTGCCGTTACAGGCCCCTCGCCAAGAACATTGTTTGAACAGAACCGGAAATTTTAGAGCGATTTTTCGTTGTTTTTTTGAGAAATCGGCTTGTCCCCTGCATGCCCAACTCATATCCTCAACAGATTTTTCTGGCCTATGTATGGCAACTTGGCAACATCATCGCAACGGTACGTCTATCTGTTTTACATTATAATTGGGAGGCCATACCCATAGAAGAAGTCCTCTGCAGCAACTAACTTATTCCATTTTGGCGTGGGCACAAGTCTGTAGATGGGCAGAGCAAACTTCAGCTTTCCAGACAATTCGAAAATAATCCGGTTTGCATCAATCATTTTCAAGGCCCACTTCAAATTCGGACCCTCTTTGTCGAAACAACCCAACCGTTTTTCAAAGGCCAGCTGCCCTGACGCTGCAACGACTTAGTTTAAGCATACGCACTACTTTCAAAAACACTGATCGTACAGAAGAATAAAGAAAATCAAAACAACAGTTTCACCTTCCAGACTCCATCGCAAGACCAGCAATTGAAAATCTGTCACTTCATTGGACCGAGAAAGTCTGTTGTTCTCAACGTAATCAAGGAAATCCTGTGCAACGTTGTCCACTAAGGGTAAGTATTTTTGTACAGCCTTTGGCCGCATCATTGCTTGCTGAATTGCACCTCTCAGTCTATACCACTCCGGACCGTTCCTACCATTAAAGGCAACATCACATCAGCCAACAGCTAAACACAAACTCACATATTTCCCAAACCCAAACTAAGATCGCGCATCTTCCTGTAGATTTGGGCGGTCTCCTGTAAAGGCACAATCTTGGGATACTTTCCTTCGGCCGCATACACCCGTTTCGCATCCTCTGGATCAAACACGTGCACCGTACAACCTCTACCCCATCCGCGATCTTCCACCACCAGCGGCCCCAGCCTCTTGTTCATGTCAATCAGCATTTCGTGATACTGCTCCGTGGCAAACCTACCTGAAAGAGTAAATGGGGATCACAGTTGTAACAGCCAGGGTACTGTATTGAAGGGCACAGTATTATGCAAACAGTCTCCCATTCCGTAAGAAATAAAATTAAATGATGAAGAAAGCCAGACACAACGACGTTTACGTACAACCTGAACCACACTACACCAGAATCGGAATCAACAAATAGTACCAAATTTATAGGTAAGCAGGCTGCCAACCACTGGTAAGGATTTAGTGCGTGGAATTTGCATGAACGGCCTGCCGGTTTCAACTTCGGCTTGGCCAGAGAGAGTTTCAGCAGACCGTTCGGTCAGCCACCTCACTGTCAACCGGAACAGAGTGCCCACGCGCAACGGCTTTGCAGCGTCCATCAGCTGGCTTATCCTACTGTGGGAGAGAGCGACTCTTTAGGAGTTTCAGTTAAAGCACAGTACACAGGGATGGGACCTGGTTGTAAGAAGACGAACTAAGCATGAAAACCAGTTTACGCGACTGACTGCATTGCAGCAAAGCTCGGCCGAACAATCAAAAGAAATTGTGACATAGCAGAAGGACGGCACAAGGCACCTGGCCAGTCTACAGTTAAAAGATTTGAAGATCGTGCGCCAAGATATGCCTCCTAATTAGTAGTAAACAAATACAATAGAACTGAACAGACCGAGCGTACAGTTACAGTAGTAACATTCAATTTAAAGTTGTTGTACATCACAGCGACTTTGCTAGATTTCCGGGCTTGTGCGTTCAGCTTCGCTCGTCAATCGTGATCTGCTCTCGCGCCGGTATGTTCAGCTCGGCAAAGCTTTGGTTCACATCCACCGTGGTAAGCTGAAACAGTCAGTGCCGAACTATTACTTTCCCTACACAAGCTTAACCGCAATCATAAAGAATGCAACACAGTACGTACATCTCTCTTCGGAAAATCCGAAGTAAGCAGTCTGTAGTCGTCGGCCGGGTAGCCTTTGCTGGCAGCGAACGTAATCAAGTTGGCTACAGATTCTCTGCTGCGAAAACGACGCGAAGTCACCTGGCCGTTGGGCATTCGCAAACGAATAGTGATCACTGGTTCTTTGGAGTCGGCCGCCGGCTCCGGGGTCAGACTACTGGCTAACTGACGCATTTGATCCTGAAAAGACCATTTAACAGTAGACAGGAGGTGTTTAGTAGTCTGCCTCTTTATCCTGCTTCTCCTTTTCCAACTGTTCCTCCTGCGCCAGTCTTTCCAGCTCTTGGCGTTCTTTCTCTTCCCGCTTGGCTCGATCAGCTGCCAGAGATCTCTGATATTCGGCGTCTTGCTCGCGTCTGAACTCCTCTCGCTGAATTCTCTCGGCCTAAACACAACACTCGTATGAGAATGACAGAACAATAACAATTAGACTGATTACAGACAACTTCTTTACCTCAGTAACGACATATATGGGCCGGAAAAATGGGTTCGGGTTAGTCAAAATCAGACAATTCGGGAGTGCGCCTACCGATTTGGGGGAACGCAGCCATTTTATCGGATGGATTTAGGAAGAAAAGTTTGTCTCCGGTGCGTCAGTAACCCCCAACCCACGCATGATTGCGGCTAACACCGGCCATCCCTCAAGCAATAACCTACACCCAGGAAGTAAATTAACCTCTTCTCGCAATTCCGCTGAACTGATGTCTTGAAATCGACTGAGAGCATGCAGTAGTTGATCGATTACATCATTGATGGCAGCCATTCCTGAAAATAAATTTGCATCCAAGGAGAATTAGGCATTTTCCAAAATTCAGGGCGTGAGTTCAATAATCTTTTCTGAAGTTGCACTGTATGGCAGAAAAGTAGTAGATAGCACGTTTCAGGGGTCTCGGTCTGCCGGGGTTGGGCTACATGAATCGACAGCAATCTCTTTAAAGACACGCTGTGTCGAATGCACATACCTCTGATCATATCCAGGACGACCGGCTGGCCGCGTTCCTTGGCAACTACATAAATTACTGGATACACGTTGACAGACATCTCAGGAGCAATTGTGGCAGTTCCGCCTAACAAACCGGACGCAAAGTTGGAAAACCTAAAAGTCTCAAACGGTAATCTAGATCGAAGCAGAAACAGGTAGGTACAGAGAATTGAAAATGAAAACAAAGACTGAACTAACTTTCTTCGGTTCTGTTCGTGGGTGATGTCCCATCCCCAAATTACGAACTGTCCGTTGATCAGCGACGTTACCTGCTCTGAACACAGTACCTGCAAAACCGCTGTCTGTGCAATGTCCAGTTATTAACGTAGGCAGGCATGCCTTACCCCCTCCTCTCCCCAAGGGCCCATCTCGGTGGAAAATGTTGGCGATTTTTAAGCAAAATTGACAATTTTACAGCGATTTTTGGCTTTATTTGGGAAATCGGCCTCCTCTGAGACGATTTTAGGCCCTTCCCTTCAGATTCTTTCCAGCCCATGTATTCAAAGGTTTATTGGTAGCTACACAATGTGCTTCTTGATGTGGTGAAGGAAAAAGTTGATGGAGACAGCAGAAGCGAGGGTTCCAACATCGCGAGATGAGAGAATTTTTTAGCTACACAAAAGAAACAGTGACAATACAGTAAAGAAGGACCGGTATTCACACAAATCTTTCTTCTTCTTCATGCAGGCAGGCAAAGAAATTTCAATTTTGCTAGTGGTTAGGTATTTCTGAATGATTTATAATGCAGACATAAAGAGGAGTTCAACAAACAGAAACAAGCTGTATTAAAAATAATACAATAGTTCTGGAGTTGTGACGTTCTGAACTTTTTCCACAACTGTCTGGTATTATTAGGAAAGGGTTATTCTATCGGCTTCGTTCAGGCTAGGTTTTATTTCTACATTACAAAGCATGATACTAACTGAAAGCCCGTTTCCTCAGGCACGAAATCAAACACGTTTGCGGTTGAGAGTTTGCTTACAATTTTGATTAACAGCAAGAAGCTGCGCCACCCACAAAATCGCAAAAACCAAGACCGGTTACGGTAGCTCACATACATGGACTGGAAAACCGGAAGGGGGCATGGGTCAAGCACGAAGGGGTAGGGCGATTTCCTAAAATGGCCAAAGATTGCTGTAATTTCCGATTCTCACCAATTTTCCGAATATTTCTAAAATCGGCATTTTGAAAGCAAGAAAACATCCTAAACTTGTGATTATGAAATGCAAAAACAAGCCAAGCGACCGAGCAGCTTAGAAATCGCGCCAGAACAGTTACAATAAGCGTTTGCGATTCTGCAGCGAGGCCGTGTTTGCCCGTACTTTACCAAAGTTAGAGAAGAGAATAACTTACTTGTGAGCAGAAGACATTAGAACCTATAGCTCCATCGTGGTGCACGTAGACAAGCAACGGTCGCCGCTCGTTTCCAGACAGAGTGAACGCTTCTGACAAAGTACCCGACAGGAACTGGGGACGCACAGCACCGTACCTTAATCAGACATACCTGACCGACTCTCCTCAAACCGCCACTCGCTGAGACTTTCCTTACCCAAACATTTTTATGGGAAACAATTCAATAATTTTTACTGAGTATTTTTGACACTAAAATTGGTTGAACCTGAGCCAAGTTAGTGTTTTGAGTAATGTTAGCTAGAAATTACGAATTTTAGCACCAGAGCCGTCTATCTAAACTTTGGGCCAAACCAGGCAGGGCAACTGAGCCAAATTTCAAAATATGACCCGGGCCACTCATACATGGGCCGGAAAAATCCGGAGGGGGGGTGGGGGGTTGAGACCTCGGGGGGGGGGGGGTCCCCCGAAAAAAAGGCAAAAAAACGCCTATTTTGCCTTAAATAAGCGAAATTTTCCTCCCTCTGGGAGGGGGGTGGGTGGCCGAGGGGGTGGTATGGCCGGCCGAGGGGGAGGGGTATACCCCCTTACCCCCGGCCCATGTATGGGGCCACTCTTTAACCGGCTACTATTCACGCATTTCAAAAGCTATCGCAATGCGGTTTGGTGCTTTGTGTACCTGATACAACGGGCTTTCTGCGCTCTGCTTAACTTTGTTTTAGCTAAAATTTTAGCGCAAATTAGAACGTTTTTCTTCACGTAAAGAGAGACAATTTTTTGGCCATAACTTTTGCACCAGTGGAGCTACCAATCTCACTAATAGAAAGATCTCGCTGAGTGCTCCTAAATAGGTGGAACCTAAGAAATAGGGCGCCGAACATGACATTCATTTTTGCTCAAAAGTTTCGTCATTGCTGATCTTTCTTTTAGCATAGCAAGTAAACCACTGGCTCAAACGTGTTCAGATGCACATCAATCGAAGCCTCTTGGTCTGATAATCTCAAAAATACCGCCAACGTCTCAGTCTGATGCCTTATAACTATGCTGACGGTCGAAATTCTGCAGACCTACTTTTAACCTTCCATTAACCCTTTTCACCTTAACGTCTGCTGCCATTTTTGGTCACTTAAGTGGTCGAAAATCGAAACTGCGAGCACGATTTCAGATGCAGCATGACCTGGCGAATCGATTGGTTGCTTCAGTCCTTCTATGACCACGGTTTACCAATGCATAATAGAAATTTCTCGATTTGTTGTACCGACAGTACATTCTGTGGAGCTGCTAGTGCTGTCATTAATTCTGACCAGACAAAGTACCTTGCTTCGAAGACGACCGCAAAGTTCTGTTGAGCCTCGTGAATGGAGTCGCAGTCGGTAGGAATCAGGGGCAGAGTGGCTGCCTGTGCGCTGTCCTCGCCTCTGTCCATGAAAGGGTCGTCCATCCCGGAAGCCGAAGAATACTCGTCGGCCGGGGTGCCTCCGTCGCTCAGCTCCTCTACCGAATCCACTCTATCTGTGGTGTCCATTTGATCTGACACATCCTAAACACCTCCACCTTTATTGGATAACTACAACTCTTTCATTCAACTATAAGCCGGTAAAATGGCACAGTGTCCATGGCATACAAAACGCTATTATGGTAGGTTAGGTTCGACGAAACTAAAAAAACTACATCTTTGGCAGACGACTGCGTGTTTTGTGAGCGCAAAGGGGTCGGTAACTCGTCCAGATGAAATCTGTGTGGGTTGTCCAAGTTACACTGACCAATCGGCTGAAACAGAAGTGCATCAGCAACTGAGGGCATGTTCGGAAAGGCGCACCGTATCGTCGGCAGCCTCGGGCGGCCAGCCTTGCCAAATCTGTCGTGCAGGCGGAATCCCAGTTAATTCGTATGCATTCTGTTTCACCTGTAAAATGAAGATCAGTGAGATTAGACGTTGCTGCCTTTACCTCGGCTATAGTTGAGCTGGAGGAACAATACATCGTGTCGTAGGCTTGGTTAGTAGCATCGTTAATAATCTGCAAGGCCTGGTTTTCATTCTTCGGACGCACCTTATTATGTTGTTTTCTAAAGTAGAGCAACTTGGTACACAGAGACAAGTGAAGAAGGGACTGACGTTTTGGTTCTGATACTGTTCTTCATCACTAAGTTGACCGTATAATTTCTTGGCAAGTTGAGACTGCCAACTGGAGTGGCGTCGCCCTCTGACAACACGTACCGGTCCCAATTAATTTCGAACTTCTGCGACGGCAGATTGAAACCACGAGCAACTTTGGCGTGCACTTCCGCTAAAAATCTGCATACCAGCAACGAATACAGAAAGAAAATGTCAGCAGACAATTTGCCTCTACTAAAACAACATTCTCTTCCTAAGCGTAAACCAAGTTTTAAGGGTACGGTAGACTGTCGCTAATCTGACACTGCTGCTGGTCACAGACAACTTACCAACAGTTTCCTCCACGCCGACATCGAAAGTTTTGGATATTCCACTGTGTTTCACCTCTATCTTGTGACGCCGAACACCCTTGCAGTTGGCTGCGCCGGCACCGGACGCACCGGCAATTTTGCTTCTCAGGTCGAACGCCTTCCGGCCACTGCCCTGTGCTTTCTTGTTAAAAGGCGCCGATCCCCGCGCTGCTCCGTCCGAATCGGAGCTGTCCTGACGCAACAACTGCTCAAACGGATTCGGCGACGGAGACAAGCGATCGTTGATTTCCAAAGGCTCGTCTGGAGATTGAGATCTGAAACAGTCACTCACTACCGTAACCACACCCCTGACTGTGAAAGATATAGGTACAGGTGTTAGGACATTGGAAACACGTGTGCAATCACTGACCGGTGGTTGTGCGCAGTGGGGGCAGAGCGAGCCAGTTGAGGCATGGGCGGCGGCAGGTCAGCGTTGGCCAGAACGGCCTGCTCGCTCGGATTGTCAGTGGCTGCGTGCACTTCATAATAGCCGTCCAGAGCCCTCGCCAGATCCCACTCTGACGATTCCAGAAAGGCCAGACATTCAGTTATGTCTGCGTTTGTGGCCGCCTGAAACTGTGAGAATTCAACGCAATCAGTGTCAGTGCGTCCCACTCAGGAAAAGAAACCTGAAAAGTGGCCAATTTTTCATCGTTTCCGCTTTGATCTGCCATCATATCCGAGTCAGCGGTGGTGCTAAAAGCAAATAACGCTAGTGACTCACATTACAACCTATTTAGGTAAAGAAAGAGACAGGAGGGGTGATAGGGAAGTGAAGAAACACTAGTACAGTAAAGGCTTAAGTTTGGCCACCCCAAAGTCAAATGCCACCAGGCAGCGACCAAGGGGCGGCCTGACGCGCCGGCCACTGGCCGGCAACAGCCACTGCCCCTACTGTTTTACGCGCCATTGTGAGCTTAGCACTAAGAACGAGGACTAGGCGTGAACAAAGCGTTGAACTAAGCTCAAATATATTAATTCATGAACGAAGGATTTGCGGCCTCGCGCGTTTTAGGCCACGGAAACTAATTTTTACCACTAATGCTCGCTCAAACTAAGTTTCAATGCAAAACTGATTGATTGGAACAGCGCAGAAACCCTTCTATGTGACGGAGGGTCGACCAGTCGACCCTACGATCAGACCAGATGGTCTATTTCGCTGGACAGAAACCCCTGTTTCCTACGTTAAATACGCAAAACACCTGCCAACGGCTCTTGAAAATGGGCATATAGGCACACGTTTTCGGTGTAGTACCTACCTCCTCAAAAAACGTTGATTCTATTGACGGAGAACAAAAATAAGACACTGGGAAATGCACGTTAGCCAACTTTTTCTTTGCAGGAATTACTAAAACTTGAACGTTATAATTGGCCCACATCTGCTTAGCCGGTCTCAAGTGATTTGATTGAATAGATACCTAGATTTCATTAAAATTGTTGAACACCGACTATTTTCGGCCGACACAGGACCGGACACGCTATCCCCTAAGTTAACCTCAGTCTGTTCTATCAGTAGATGAATGTTCATTTAGCTTGGTTGGACTTGGACTTAATTGACCTGGTCGGTCGGTGTACCTTGTTCCAGACATGGGCAAAGGGGGGGGCTGAGGGGGTTCCCCCTCAGGCTCTGACCTACCCCCTCAGGAATTTTTTGGAAGAATTTTGTATAGAAAATTATGATAAAAATATGCCTGGATTAGGTGTAAATGAGCTCAGAACAGCTTATTTTAGCTTATTTTAATGAAAAATAAGCCAAAAAAACTTGATTTTAGCCAAAAATCGTACTTTTTCGCTTACCACCCTCTCAGGTCCCCCTCAGACGCTCCTACCCCCCTCAGGAATTGGAAATTCTACCACCGCTCAGCCGAAATGCCAGCCCATGTCTGCCTTGTTCGTACCAGAGCAACTCCTACAGCCGCCCGACAAAACAGAGGAGGCAGCGGCGCTGTGCCGGCCAGTCGATCGGAGAGTGACCGCCTGCCCCTTGGCCGCTGCCTGGCCGCATTGACTTTGGAGCATACATGCTGGTACGCATTTCCAGGAGTTTTTGAGCTTCTTTTTGAAATTTTGGACCCTCCACCACGACTCCGCACCTGAGGGAAACCCCCCCTGCTCCAGGTCGGCCCGGAGCTGTGTTACATACATGTATGCTTTTGGATGACCAAAAAACTTACCTTTACCAGCAAGGCGGTCAAGAAGTATATTATTACTACCAAACAAACAATTCAACCGCTGCTGTTCCTTTGTTTGTTAGCCGCTGGAAAATGCAGTAGCAGGTAATCGAGTTTTCTTCGGAATATTGTGAGTGAACTAGGCGTAAAATAAAGTAGTACTAACTATCTTCTCTGACACATTTGCGAATAGTAATTACAGGAGGGAGGAGGGTTTACAAAATTTGTTGTGTTGCTACGATTACGGGGCAAAAAAGTAAAAGGCACCTTGTAGACACCGTAGCACCGGCGATTCCCGGCCCATTCCCCCCACCCGGCGCGGCCGCGTCGGGTTACTGTAATATTGCTGCATGTGAAACAACACAAAGCGCGCAAAGTTTAAACGACTTGACAGGGAAGTGGTAGTAAAAGTACTAAAACAGAACAGCTTAATTCTCCAAGCAGTTGCAATTTTTATAAATACCGATATGTATGCCATGCCAATTATTTTCGGAATACCTGCCTGCAAGTGCAAACATCCCTCCCCTTTGCTGTCATCAGGTGCAGCGGCGGTTCCCATTTACCTATTTACCGTCCCCGACCTTTGCTCGCTCAAAGCGACAACGCTCCGGAGGGCCTGTTTTAAAAACATAAAAATACCCCTAGGGGGACGCATTAGTATAGGCACGCTCTGGAGGGCCTGTTTTAGAAACATAAAAATACCCCTAGGAGACGCATCAGTATAGGCACGCTCCGGAGGGCCTGTTTTTTAAACATAAAAATACCCCTAGGGGGACGCATTAGTATAGGCACGCTCCGGAGGGCCTGTTTTAAAAACATAAAAATACCCCTAGGGGACGCATCAGTATAGGCACGCTCCGGAGGGCCTGTTTTTTAAACATAAAAATACCCCTAGGGGGACGCATTAGTATAGGCACGCTCCGGAGGGCCTGTTTTTTAAACATAAAAATACCCCTAGGAGACGCATCAGTATAGGCACGCTCCGGAGGGCCTGTTTTTTAAACATAAAAATACCCCTAGGGGGACGCATTAGTATAGGCACGCTCCGGAGGGCCTGTTTTAAAAACATAAAAATACCCCTAGGGGACGCATCAGTATAGGCACGCTCCAGAGGGCCTGTTTTTTAAACATAAAAATACCCCTAGGGGACGCATTAGTATAGGCACGCTCCGGAGGGCCTGTTTTAAAAACATAAAAATACCCCTAGGGGACGCATCAGTATAGGCACGCTCCCGAGGGCCTATTTTAAAAACATAAAAATACCCCTAGACACGCATCGGTGTTTTCCAAATGTAGATAAAATCATTTCTGACCTTCAAAAATCTCGGTGGAGCGGAAGAAAAATATATTTTCACACCAAACATAGAGCAGATAGCGTATACCGTAATCCGGCTGCGGCGGCGCCGAGTGGGGGGGGGGGGGAATGGGCCTAATACCAGCACCGGCGACTGTCTTGATCGGACCGCATTTCTGTTAATTTTCGCCCGGGCCCAGAATACCCGCGTACCGCATTTTACATTTACAGTACCCCCATTTACATTGTAAAAGCCCATTCCACCCCGCCGATCACATTGAACCGGCTAGTAATCTAACTTAGCTTCTTGTTTGGAAGGGAACGCGAACGTAAAAAGTACTGCTGGGGAAAGTACTGACATCATCATATTATTATAATTATAATCTCACCAGCAATCTGAGAGCACAGAAACTGTTGCTGCTGCGGCGAACCACATTCTTATTTACGAATCTAGAGAATTACCTATTATTTATTCTGTGTATTCTCTTGTGTAACGTCAAGCGTGGAACACTTGGCATGGGACACCCTGTACATAGACTGAAAATTTCGTCCACAGTACATTGCACCTTTTTATAATTTTTCTTTTCTGTGGAAAATGGGTCAACTTTTACCAGAAAGGAGTAACATCGCCAGCAAACAACCGAGTTGCATACTTTAACTTCAATTTCTAAGATGTCGCAGTACATCGTTCGTTGTTCTGTTTTATTGGCCGTACCGGAGTTTTCCACTTATAAGACCTGGTCTTATAACTGGAAAATTGCCCAAATTTAGGATGACTTTTTGGCGCCCTTTTGAAGACCATGGTCTTATAACTGGAAAATGTTATTTCACTTCAAAAAATGGATTTTGGGCCAATAGTTGAATTTGTTTTTCATCTAGATGGCTGTTCCAGACATGCCTGACCAGTTTACGCTTGACTTGTAAAACTTTCCTTGAAATTACAAAAAGAAAGGTAGTGTTGAAGCATAGCAGGTACTGTATTGCGTTCAAAACAAAAATCAGAATCATGTTTTATCTATATTATGTACTTCTGCCTTTGTTTTCTCACGATGGACAGCTTTTGTTCACTTTAAAATCAGTTAATTGTGTGCTAAAATCGGTCAATTAAACTAAGACCATGGTCTTTTAACTGGAAAATGGGTGTCTATGAACCAAGTTTTCTGACCACCTATTAGAAGACCATGGTCTTATAACTGGAAACAAAACCCTATTTAAAGACCATGGTCTTCTAACTATGGTGGTCTTATAAGCGGTAATCTCCGGTATAGTCTAGTCAGTAATAGCGATCCGCGCGCCTGTCACCCCCTCTAAAAAGTATAGTAAGTATGCATATGCAAAAATACTCAAATGCTTCAAAAATACGCATTTTTTCAGAATGCGTAGATGAAATATTTATACTCGGCCTTTGCATTCCTATTGTCATTGTATTGTTTATCGAGCACATTGTATTGTTGTTGAGATTGCTTCTTGCTTCAATGCATACGCATTTCTTATTAGCATTAGAATTAAAGGATTAAAATCAAAGGATTATGTTATAAAATATAACAAAAAAGCGTAACACGACACAAGAAGAATACGAGGTTCATTTGTTGGCTATGGCACCGATTAATTATTAGCCTATTATTAGGTTAAAACCAATCAGAAAGTAAATGAACGTCGGTTCGTATTAGCAGAGGACTTTCCTACCTACAGAGCCTAAAGACGAAAAACAGTGTCCTGTGAGTGTGTGTAGGTACAGTGTATGTACGTATAATTGTGTAGTGCGTTCAGGTATGATTCTGATATTTGCATGCAGTGGTGTTTTAAAGAGTTGTCAGCCCGCGCTAGAATTACGTGCCAGCTCAGACTGTCAGGCCAGTGTCAATATAACGGGCGCGCTACCCTGATATGTCATTGTTGCTGTTGGTAGCCTTTATCTCTGTTAATGTGTGGCTATACGAATAAACTGCATTTGTTGAAATACCCACTCGGTCACAACAAACAGAGCAAAAAACAGTTAAGAATCACCTGAATGCGATTTGCGCGTGCGCATCTTCAGCAGCATGGTCGGCTTTTCGGATCACGTGGGGGAAAAAGTACCGCTTATATGTAAATGGTGTTTAAAAACGGAACAGCAGAATAACAGGGGAGCGGTCTGATGAGGCCGACAGTGCCACGGTGTCTATGGATCTTTTCTACCTTTTGCCGATTGCGAGATCTCTCCGATTGTAATTTTATAACAAAAATGACTCAATCTGATATCAGACGACTGCCCTTGATCTCCTGATTATTATTTTACACATCAACATCTAATTAGTACATACTATATTCAGCTCTACCCCAAATTATGCGTTTTCGGCCTGTCATCAAATCCTGTAAAACGGTGTGCACCTAAATTGTAAATCATTAAAAAAGGTGACCGAGTTTGGTATGAAACAAGTGCTTTTGACTTCCAGATTATTATTTTGCACACCAACAACTAATTACTAGTTGCTACCTCAGATTACGCGCTCTAGGGTCTTAACGCCTTGTAACTTATTTCATCGATTGAGCGGACGATTACCCCGGGACCAACGCTAGGTAAACTTGCTAGTACAACATTCATATGCAGAGACGCACGCTAGACCGCAAGTGCGGATAGGTGCTGGACAACTACCTTAGCTACAGAATAAGCGCAGTTAGAAAGCCTGGGGTCCAAACCTCACGTTAAAGACCTTTTTCATGACGATCATCTTTTCAATAATATTGTCATAGTGACTTTGGAAAATAAACTTTTTTGCTTACCGCATAATTGCGGCTTGGAACTGTTTAGACGGTGCGTGCGACTTTTAATTATAACTTTGTTATTGTTTCTATGTTTAGTGCTAAAATTACTGGCAATCTTGTACTGCCGTTTTGTGACAGACAACTACTTACTAAATCAATCCTAGTATTCGAAACCCATTGATGGACATGTGGGTGGATAGTGAAAGATTTATACTCGGCCTTTGCATTCCTATTGTCATTGTATTATTTGTCAAGTAAACGCGTGCTTCTTGCTTCAATAATAGATATGACAATTTACTATCGATTAAGCATAAATAAAAGAAGATTCGACCAAACCCGATGATTAAGAAGCTATTTAAACGAAGAATTGGGCAAAAATGATCTACACTTGAAACACTAATCTGCGCAAGTAGTGATCGGCTTTCCGATGGAGAGAGAAGTTTGATGAATAACGCTTGAGGAGCGGAGCAGGGACGCAAGATGACGCTGCACGATGCGCAAATTTTTGGGATTGTTGGGAGAGCAACCAGGTTGCATATCTTTAACAAAGAGACCGAATTAGTTGGTGATGTGTCTAGGCCTGCGTGACGTGACATGCTCTTTTAGTTGGCCAACCGTCTCTGTGTACCTATTGAAGAGAGAAGACAGCTTTACTTGTAAGACACGCAACAGTAATGACAAAAGGAATGCAAAGGTTTAGTATAAATGTCTTTCATCACTCCCCCTGGAGAGACCATAGGGGAAGACGTTGACAGCGCGATCGGATCGGTCCAATGGATCAGGAGTGACGTCAAAATGGACCTCTTCACCAGAGAATAATTGGGGAGCCGAATGAGAGGAATGCGGAGAGAGTACAGAGGATGAGTGAACGAAACAGTCTTGGTGAGTATCCGAGCGCGTGATGAAGCCATAGCCAATGAGGGGATCGAACCATTTGACGATGCCGGAAGCTCGTGAAGTGACCGGTGAGGAACAGTGATTGGTAAACTTGGAAGTGGGGCGCATATGAGAACGGGATGACTCGAGCTGAGCACAAGGCGATGGACAGCCGGTTGAACTGGAGACACTGAAGCAGCCTTGCCAGGAGGAGACTTGGTAGAGAAGACGGGTTGTGAACGGCACTGACAGGCAAAGTGGCCAACTTTGTTGCAATTGTGATATGTGGGAGGGGAACTGTTGGACTTGTCTGGCCTTGGAACTGACGGGGAAGACGAACGACGATTGAGAGAATTGTTGATTGCCTGCTCGGTGTTGTAGTACTTGACAGCTTCTGTGGTAACCGAGTAGATGTCATGAGGCTAGGCGGGATTAGAGAGGTGCAGAATCATGTGCTTCTTGACTTGATAGGGGAGGAGGTTGACGAACGCGGCTGCAGCGATACTCTCCACGGATGGAAGACGGGCCAGTTGAGACTTGAAGTGATTGGCGAGCTTGACCACATCTGGATTGGGCGGCTGTTGAAGCAAGGTGAGGGCGACTTGAATGGGGGACTCGGCCGGTTGCAGGAGAGGCTCGAGATGAGAAAGCGCGGCGTCAAGAGTAGTAGTCTGAGCATCAGAAAGAGAATGGAACTGTTGCCGAGCAGGAGTATCGAGAGCATCTTCCAACACCCTACGCCATGAGAGACCAGATTGTTGAACGAAGGAGGTGACGTCAGCGGACCAGTGAGCGAAGGAGACGTCGTTAGCCGACTGATCGAAACAGTAGATAGAAGGACGTGGTCTTCTGCACGTCGTCAGTCTTGATCCTCACGGCGCCGCTGGTCTTCATCGCGTTGGCGTCGCTCCTCGTCTTCACGACGTTGTTGGTCCTCAGCACACCGGCAACGTTCCTCATCTTCACGCCGTCGTTGGTCGGCATCGAAAAGTTCTTGTTGCTGCTGAAGAAGTTGCAGGAACGCAGGAGAGATGGTAGGAGGAACAGAGGGTGGAAGAACGAGAGAAGCATCTGTGAGGTTGAGCTGACTTGTGACCGGAGAAGGAGCATTGGAGAGGTGCGCGGAGGATGTAGAAGTAGATCGGGAACGAGTGACAGGAATAGGCTTCGACT
>JASANB010005529.1:0-27840 GCA_030248155.1 Sabatieria punctata
AATTAGAGGGTTTTGGGGGTTAGCCACACCAGCCCCGATTTTCGGGAACCCCCCAGCCGGATTCTGGGCGCGTTTTCTGGAACCCTGAAACCCTATTTTGGGTTGAAAAGCACAAAATTCAGGGCGCTCAAATACAAATTTTATTTGACGACCGCGTTTCAAGACTGATTTGAACTCCAAATTAGGGTTTCACAAAGGCTAAACAGGGTTTTTAGTCTTTCGAAAAGACCGATTTTTCTGAAACCGCGACGTTTACATGAAACCGAGTCACGTTTTTCATTCCGAACGCAAAAACGGGTTTGCTTTTTCGTTTTGAAAGCTGACATTTTTTACGACTCTTTCAAAGTTTCGAGTTCGAAAATACGAATCTATGCGTTTGCAGTATCTTTCAACACGAATGTGTGGCCTGTTTTCCGAACCAAAATTGTGTTCGTTTTAATCATGTTTGGCTTTCCTTCCGAAATCAGATTTGGTGGTCACCCCCCCCCTTCGTTTGGAGTCACCCAAACCTTCGTATTACAACAGGATTTAGCTGCGTATCAGCGAGTTGTGCCCATGTGCTCGGCCACGTTATGCACTTTGTGAACACTAAATCCTTCAGCCATGTTCTGTGCATATGTGTATGCTATGCAGCTTTTATGATTCAGTTGTTGCAATCAACTAAACGAAAAAAATGGCAAAGACGTCAATCGGAAAGCAATTGAATGAACAAAGAGATAAGATTAATATAAGATCAGTACAGACCAACCTAATGACAGCACTTAGCAGAGCAACACAGTTTTGTTGATAGCGCGTGCCTTAGCGAAAGAACAAACGCCATCACGACAAGTGGGATCGTCAAAGAAAAACTCGACGTTCGTGTGAAAAGACCATCGCAAAACCCCGGGCACAGCCGGAACTGACACCGAAAACACATGAAAGCAGTGTCATTTCAGAACGCAAATTTCAAAGGAAGAAAAAAATTTGGGCGGTAAAAAGTTTAGGGATTCAAATTTTGAGGGGCAAGTAAAGCACCACGAAGAGTACAGGGAACAAAAAATTCGGAAGAAAAAAATTTGGGGTTTAAGAGTCAGTCTCTGATTCGATCGAGTCTTGGTATGTCAAGTTGAAAATCGAACTTTTGCGTAGAGACCTGTGCGTTGGTGTACTAATAGGCATTCATGAGTTATGTTAAACCTGCAAAGGGTTTATGGATTTGACGCTCCATTCCCGAGATACAAGCCGCCAAAAATCGGCCCGCTTAACTATGGGACCAAAATTCTCAACTCGAATTTCTTTTGTACCAATAAGAGTTGGGACTAAAAAATTGGGGATTTTAGGTAACTTTTTGAGTAGTTTAAGAATTTTTGGTCCAAAATTATTTTTGAGTAAAATTTTTTTGCGACCACATTTGGCGGGCCCTAGCTCGTCTGGAACCCCCTACACAGGTTTTTTTATTTCAGAATTTTGTAGCGCTATCAATTTGCCAGACTTTGTTGTAAAGCATTTTGGGCTGCGACCCGACATTCGTGAGATATTCGCCTCCGAATGGCCAAAACCGTAGATTTGTGTACTGCAAAACTAGCAAATTCTAGCAAATTCGGTTTTGGCCACTCGGAGGCGAATATCTCACGAATATCGCGTCGCAGCCCAAAATGCTTTACACCAAAGTCTGGCAAATTGATAGCGCTAGAAAATTCTGAAATAAAAAAAACTGTGTAGGGGGTTCCAGACGAGCTAGGGCCCGCCAAATGTGGTCGCAAAAAAAATTTTACTCAAAAATAATTTTGGACCAAAAATTCTTAAACTACTCAAAAAGTTACCTAAAATCCCCAATTTTATAGTCCCAACTCTTATTATAATGAAAGTAATCCGGCATCATAGCTTTGTGTACTGCAAAACTACAGGGTGTCTCAAAAAAAATGATCACATTTCTTTTTACTGCCATTTCCGCAAATTTTGACCAAATAGGCTGAAATTTGGACCATAGGTGCCAAAATTCCGGGAATTTTATGTGTTAAAGTTTGGTGCACTAGGCTTGACTCAATCCCGAGAAATTTCAAAAAAAGTGAAATTTGCTAATTTCAATAGTGAAATCACCGAAAAAATGATTACATTTCTTTTTACTGCCATTTCTGCAAATTTTGATCAAATAGGCTGAAATTTAGACCATAGGTGCCAAAATTCTGGGAATTTTATGTGTTGAAGTTTGGTGCACTAGGCTTGACTCATTCCCGGGAATTTTTAAAAAAAGTGAAATTTGGTAATTTCAATAGTGAAAGCCGGTCACCGAAAAATGGAAACATTTCTTTTGACTGTATCTTTCCTAATTTCTGTCGGAATTGGATGAAATTTGGAGTGTAAACGCAGAAATTCAGGGTAATTCGTGTGTAAAAAGTTGACGCATGAACTCCAACCCTATCGTTAGAGTTTAGGCGATAATATAATGCGACATTTTTCGGTGACCGGCTTTCACTATTGAAATTACCAAATTTCACTTTTTTTGAAATTTCTCGGGAATGAGTCAAGCCTAGTGCACCAAACTTTAACACATAAAATTTCCCGAATTTAGGCACCTATGGTCCAAATTTCAGCCTATTTGGTCAAAATTTGCGGAAATGGCAGTAAAAAGAAATGTGATCATTTTTTTGAGACACCCTGTAGCAAATTCTGCATGGTTTTGGCCATTCGGAGGCGAATATCTCACGAATGTTGGGTCGCAGCCCAAAATGCTTTACACCAAAGTTTGGCAAATTGATAGCGCTACAAAATTCTGAAATAAAAAAACTGTGTAGGGGGGGTTCCAGACGAGCTAGGTAGGGCCAGCCAAAGGTGGTCGCAAAAAAAATTTTTACTCAAAAATAATTTTGGACCAAAAATTCTTAAACTACTCAAAAAGTTACCTAAAATCCCCAATTTTTTAGTCGCAACTCTTATTGGTACGAAAGAAATTAGAATTGATAATTTTGGTCCCATAGTTAAGCGGGCCGATTTTTGGCGGCTTGTATCTCGGGAATGGAGCGTCAAATCCATAAACCCTTTGAAGGTTTAACATAACTCATGAATGCCTCTTAATACACCAACGCACAGGTCTCTACGCAAAAGTTCGATTTTCAACTTGACATAGGGATAAGGGCGGAGATTCGATCGAATCAGAGACTGACTCTAAAAGAATTTGAAGTCGAAGTCCTGCATGATCTGAACAGAGTGAATGGTAGGCATGGACACTTGAAGCGGTGTGCCAGTACTGGAGCGGTTTGAATTTGGCGCAAGTTTGGAACGTTGCGGCGCTGCTATGGTTACGGTATGGTGCAGCTCACATCTCGCACTCTGCTCGCACCGCTCGTGCAGGTTAGGGTTTGCCAAAAAAGTGACAGTGAGTGTGATGTGATAAAATGTAAAAAATCTGTTGTATATTGCAAATTACTTGAAGACCTCGAAGCCGATTTTGTATTTGGGGGATTTAACCGGTGAGGCTTAACCGTTCCATACAGGCATACTTTGGACGGAGCCAATTGAAGCGTTCAGACGAAGAAATGCCTCAGTCCATAAATACAGTCATGTCTCGTTAATCCGGACAAGTTGGGACCGGCCAATTTTGTCCGGATTAGCGAATTTTCGTATTAACGAATCAAAGCTAAAACACTGTTTTTCGGGTCAATGGCTTAAGACAGCTTTTTGTTAGTTGTATATCAGATTCTGCAGCTGTTATCATCTGCCAATTAAAACCCAAAAACTTATTTCAACTGATTATAGCTCCTAAAAAGGCAAAAAAATCACATTCTGACTCAACGAAAAGCATTATTCACTTGAAAAATCACGCTTGAATTGAAAAATTGCGCATGGATTTTGCCAAAATTAACCAAATCCGGATTAACGAATCACTTTAGCATACAGATTTCGAAGTTGGGACCCCAAATCTATTGTCCGGATTAACGAATCCGAATCCGGATCCGGATTAACGAGTCATATAACATGGGGAAAATTGGGACCAAGCCTAATCTTGTCCGGAAGGCGAATATCCGGATTAACGAGACATGACTGTAGATGAAACGAAAAATTTTCAAAGTTTTCGGCCAGCCTGAAATAAATTGTGCAAAATGCTATGCCCTAAAGTGTATTATACCAAAAGAGGCCCATACTAAAGTCTGTTCAAAAATCTTTGGCGCTGGGTACATCCGGCAGTGTCTCGAATTTATGCCTGGTGTGAACCCCATACATGTATATATGGATCTGTTCCTCTGATCAACGAGACTACTATACTGTTCTCGAAATTTGCATATTGAACTTTAGTTAGAAGCAAGAAGCCTGACAAAAAAATCGACTTTTTTGGCAAAGCGCCAATTTTTGTGCCGATACCAGATTCGCATTCCCCAACCTTCAGGCATCTCGAAAATACTACCGTATATTGGTCTAGGATCAACCCTACCAAAGTTACACTCGATTTTCTAACGCCGACAAGCGGTCAAAATTTTGTTCTCCCATAGTTAAGCACAATAATTCATTCAAGATCGAACACATGGGGGTTTTTTCCTTCCAACCAATTTCAGCTTCACGGTTCTATATTATTTCGGACATGCTGAATCCAGCGGTCACATTGGTTTTGCTCTACCACTTTGTTTTATGCTAGAAATTTGACCTCGAAATTAGGGTGTCCACCTGAATTTCAGAAAGGCATAGCCCAACATATCTTGTGTGGCCCTGGTCGAAACCTCATACATGTACATATTGATCTGTTCCTCTCATCAACGAGATTACTATACTGTTCTCGAAATTTGCATATTGTACTTTGCTTAGAAGAAAGGGGCCTGACAAGAAAATCGACTTTTTTGGCAAAACGCCAATTTTTGTGCCGATACCAGATTCGCATTCCCCAACCCTCAGGCATCTCGAAAATACTACCATATATGGGTCTACGATCAACCCTCCTACCAAAGTTACACTCGATTTTCTAATGCTGACAAGCGGTCAAAATTTTGCTCTCCCATAGTTAAGCACAAAAATTCATTCAAGATCGAACACATGGGGGTTTTTTCCTCCAATCAATTTCAGCTTCGCGGTTCTATATTATTTCGGACATGCCGAATCCAGCGGTCACACTGGTTTTGCTAGTATTTTATAATATAATTGTATCAACTTTCAGCTGTATAGGTCAATATGTATATACTTGTCAGCATACATGAGCCGGAAAAAATCCGGAGGGGGTATGGAGACCTCGGGGGGGGGAGGTCCCTGAAAATAGGCAAAAAACGCCTATTTTGCCTTAAATATGCGAAAATTTTCTCCCTCCGGATGGGGGAGGTAGTATGGCCGGCCGAGCGGGGTAAAGCCCCATACCCCCCGGCCCATGTATGCTTGTCAGTGTAAATATTGAGGGTCTTGACTTGTACTTAGGCTTTTTTTCTTCAACTGAATTTCGAGCACTGTTAAAAGAATTGCGTTGGTGTAACTTGTGGCATAGAATGTTTTCAGATGAAATAATTTGTAGTGAACATACACGGGCCGGAAAATCCGGCAGGTGGTATTTAGACCTCGGGGGGGGGGGGGTTCCCGAAAAAGGCAAAAAACGCCTATTTTGCCTTAAATAAGCGAGAAATTTTTCTCCCTCCGGGAGGTGGGGGGTATGGCCGGCCGAGGGGGTGGTATTGGCCGGCGACGGGGAGGGTTATACCCCCACACCCCCGGCCCATGTATGGTATTGAACATGTCTATAGTTAGGGGAATGTGCTACCGAGTAGAACTCAATTTTTTCAAAAAGTGGACTGAGGCATTTCTTTGTATGAACGCTTCAATTATGCGATTTCCGAACGTTTTTGACGTTTTGAGCCTCTCGCCGCGTAGTAAAGTTGATCAGGGTTCGTGCGCGACCTGGAAAGTCAGGGAGTCATGGAAAAGTCAGGGAATTTAAAAAAGTCATGGAATCAGGGAAAAGCCAGGGAATTTGGTGTCTGGTCAGGGAAAAATTTGATAGCAGCAGAAGCATCTCGCCGCCAAATGGTCCTGTCAGAACTTTACACACCACCCTTTTGAAAATCGGTCTTCTGACTTTATATACTACTACTTAAACCGGAAATTTACCCTCTAAATATCGTTTAAATGCGTTTTACAAAGCCAATTTTTCAAAATTTTCTCGCATTGGTTGCAGTTTCCTGATTCCTCACCCTGGTTGGTCAGGGGATTTTGACTTTGGTCATGGAAAAGTCAGGGAAAGGTCAGGGAATTTTGCTATACAAAAGCCGCACGAACCCTGGTTGATAGTTTTACTTTACAGTGCGTGGGCCCAACCAAGATGTTACCGATATTCTTCATGTTACGTACTTGTTTTAAGCGGTTGCTTTTAGGTATGACAACCCATAAATTGACAAGCAGTTGAAACTGCCATTTACCGTTTTATGATGACGTAGCCACGGCGGTTATGTTTGAGTTATTGAGAGCACTTCTACTTATTTGTGGGCTGAGATGCGTGTCTGTTGCTCGTGGAGCCACTGTTAAGCGACCAGGCGTTCAAGCGGCTCCGCCTGTCAATGTCACTGTTACCATGCCAGCAGTTGTACCTCAGCAGGTATTTTATATAAAGCTCTGGTTACCTTTGCTCCTCAGTGTTTGAATTTTCATCTGCAATTGGTGAGCTAGTCAACACTGGTATCCAGCGAAACAACAGCATACATGGAAAAGGAACCGATACCATTATTTAAAACTTGGTTTTCACGTTAAATCTGAGTGTTTTAGGACGACGATTACGTATGCACTGCTGTGAAAGCTCCGACTGGATACATACGTACGTAAGGAGAAGAACTGCGTTCTCTACCATAAAATGTTCCTGTTGGACGGGATCTTGTTTTGTCTCTTTTTTCACTCCTTTCGCCAGCTTGCTAGCTGACAAGAATTGTTGAATTGATGCGCTAACTGTCCAATTTTCAGAGTCTGATAAACAGACTTTAACTGAAATTCTGTAAATTAAACTTTTTTTAACAAATTTTTGCTGAAGTACAATACAAGTTTATTTTGTAAAACAACTAGTGTTCCGACGATATCAAAATTCGACGATATTCGATATCGATATTCGATCAATCGATTGTATCGATATCAATCTGCCATGGGGGTTTTCTGGGCCGATCGCTGGTTGGTAGTATACTGTTTGCGCATCTTTGATGATCTAATTTTAGTGGCGTATTATCCGACTGCTCACGCGGATCGTATTCACCACATGATACTCTATGGCTGCAAAACTCCGTACAGCTCCAATCAGACGTGGTACTGAGCCTCAGTCTATTACTTTGCTGTCTAATCCGATGCATTGTTTTTCATGCCATTCATTTGCAGGAGTTGTGTAGGAACGGTCTGCGAAGCTGAAGATAGAATGAAATTTCTGTACGCCTGGGCCAGAAACGCCCCACCGCTAAAACTGCCGCAAAACGTCGGTTTTCCGATTGGTGTGGAGGACGGAGACATTGACTACCTAGTCCTTCAAGTGCACTACGCTCAGCCCTACACCGGTTAGCACCTTTCTTTCTAGATATAGTGTTTATGTAAGTTTGCTAAATTGTAGGAAGGATATGGGATTATGCTGGTGTCAGCATGACGCTGACGCAACACCGGCCCTTTAACTTGGCATCGATTTATTTATTTGTGGGCTCCGAAACCATACCGAGAGGCATGCCGAGTAAGTTTCCTTAAATTTCTCTTTCTCAAATAAAAAATCAAAATTGCTCAACTAAGTAGAAACACACTCGATTCTATGTGAACTTTGAGACGAGCTTTATCGGTGATCAGGTTGCACAGATTAGTTTTCTGAATTATAATTCTAAAAATAACAGTGTCGTGATGTTGATGCCAATAATATTGTGCGCATTATAAGCTCGTCATGGAATCACTGTTTTTGCAGCCAAATTCGAGAATTTTTCGTGTCCATATTATGGGCAAAACGAAATTCATGCGTTTGCTTTTCGCACACACACACATGGACTGGGTAGAGTTGTGTCTGCCTATCGCAAGCGAGGTGACCAGTGGACGCAGCTTGGAAAACGGAATCCGCAATGGCCGCAGGTATAGTTAGGGAAAAAGGGGTAATCTCCTCGGACCCGATTTTCGGACAAAACTCCCCAGCCTGATTAATAGCGAATACAGTCTCTCTATTTAAGTCAAGGCTTCTAGCACACGACCTCAGTAAGTTCTTTAGGGGTGGGGTAGTAGCCGGTCAAACGGCCATGTCCGCCCCACGATTCTGAATGATTTGTTTGTGTTTGGACGAATAAACTAAGCCTATTTTGGATCAGAAAAATCCCCCCAGCCGAAAAGCCAGCTACTTGTTGAAGCGAAAGGGTTGTGGCAAAGTAGCCGATTTATCTTCACGGGTCAGGCCGTTGATTTCACAAAATTGCTGCGGTAAACTAACGTAATCGACTTTAATGCTAATCGCAATTGGATTTGCTCATCATCTGAAAGAAGTAAAAAAGGAATAAAACTATGGTCGGTTATGTGTTTGTTGTAATGCAGTGTAGTTTGCCGTATAAACTTTCTCCCTTAATGTCTGTCATTCAGCTGTTCCAAATGATGCAGAAAGAGGTGGTGATTCGTAGTGGTGATCTGCTTACTGCTCAGTGCCGCTTCAACTCCAGCAGTTTGACGACAGACACAAAAATAGGGTAGGTTGTGGTTGGGTGCAGCAAGATATTGCAGTACTGTTTTAGGTCTACTGGGCACGACGAGATGTGTAATTTCTACATGATGTATTATCACCGCGCAGACGTACCAAATCCTTTCTTTGGACTTGAGTTTTGCATGTCTCACGCTCCGTCCGAAGTGTTCGCCTCGTACCCGGCAGCAGGCAGTTCGCTTTTGCCCTACCGGCCTGAGATGGAAGCAGCGGCCCATCAGAGCTCCGTTCGATTCGGTAATGAGCGACAGGCGCGGTCTGCCGGCGATTACTTTAACGAGATGAGTGGTGGTGGTGGTGGAGGTGAAGATTACGGTTCGTCTCAGCAGTATCTGCCAGAAACAGACGTACGCACATTCAGTCGCAAAAAGCCAGGTCCGCCTATGCAGTACTGGCCGCCGCCCTCCTACAAGCAGGACGCGGCCAAACCGCAGCCGGAGGCCATAAGAGCGCCTAAAACCGAAATTTGTACAGACTGTAAGCGTGGTCGTTGTGATGCTGTGGCTGCTTTGCTACTAAGCTCTTAGTTGCATTGCTTCATTCAGTTAGTATTTAGTACCCTTACTTGTACTTTTTATTCTGTGTTCAGTGGAGTCCCAACTTTTAACACCTAGTTTACCAGTTTTTCTTTCAAAGCGCTGCAGCCAAACGCTTCATTATTGCGTAGCTCTGAATATCCAACACACATTGATGACGAGCCGTTGTTTAGACAAAAATTGCGCACCAAAAGAACAAGTTTTGAATTTGATTTAAATTCATTATTCGCTCGACTTTTCCATGAAACGCGACGTTGTTTGCTTGTTTTCATTTTTGCAGAACGCAATTCAGTGGTTGCAGGTGTGCTGGAAAGAGGTTGGTGGGACCGAATAGGAGGTATTAAACTGGGTCAGGTATCGGGTCTGGCCATGTGTCCCGTGCATCGCAACCATTTGTTCCTCTTTCATCGAGGTCCTCGCAGCTGGACTGCAAAGACGTTCGATGATAGCCATCGAATTCTGGATAGATCGACCATCGACGTAGATACTATTCTCAA
Source organism: Sabatieria punctata (assembly GCA_030248155.1). Classification (NCBI taxonomy): domain Eukaryota; kingdom Metazoa; phylum Nematoda; class Chromadorea; order Araeolaimida; family Comesomatidae; genus Sabatieria; species Sabatieria punctata. Next base: position 9,669 of record JASANB010005529.1, read on the forward strand.
GATTGACATTGAAAATGGCCAAATGAACCTACTGAGTTCATGGGGCAAAGGAAGGTATGACTATTTTCACTGAAATCATTTAACCATTCTGGGGTACATGTCGCAGTCACAGCTGCACCTACTACCAAACCCGCCTCCCCAATCCACAGTCAGTGTTATGTTCTTTGATCGAAATTATTAGATCTTTCTTGGTGTTTAGATTCTATATGCCCCATGGAATTACGGTCGATCACGAACGGAACGTTTGGTTGACAGACGTTGGTTCTCATCAGGTCCTAAAGTTTGCCGTAAATGGAGGTAACAGAACAATTAACTGGCTGAATTGAATTGGACGTTAATTTTTGTCTTTGTGATTGTTGTTTAGACGAGATGAAGGAGGCATTGGCAGTTGGAGAGAAGTTCGTCCCTGGCAGCAATGAAAATCATTTTTGCAAGCCAACAGCAGTGGCCGTTTCCAGCGATGGTTCTTTCTTTGTGTCTGATGGCTATTGTAACGCTCGTGTGGTCAAATTTGATTCCAAGGGAAGGTTCCTAGGATCCTTTGGGACACGCACCTCTGGTATGAGTTTGTAGTAAAATTTAAAAGCCTTATCGGGTAGTTCGGTTTTTACAAAAATTTGAGTTATCAGAAAAATTGAGTAGATTGTTGGTCCTAATTTGCCCGTACCCACGCACCTCTGGTATGAGTTTGTAGTAAAATTTAAAAGCCTTATCGGGTAGTTCGGTTTTTACAAAAATTTGAGTTATCAGAAAAATTGAGTAGATTGTTGGCACTAATTTGCCCGTACCCATACAAGCAAGACAGCGGCTGCGGAGATTGAATATTGTGCACAGGTTGCTTCAGGTTCTGACGAAGGCCAACCTGCGATGGGATCGTTTGTGTTGCCTCATGATATCAGATTGGACGAGAAGAATGACCGACTGTACATAGCTGATCGAGAGAATGGTCGCGTTCAAATGATAAACAGCAATGGATCTCCGTTGGGGCAAATCAAACCACCTGAACAGTTCGCCACTGTCTACGGTGTAGACTTCAGCGCTCAGAGTACTGCTTCTGTCAGGTTCGGTGCTGCCAGTCAGTACTGGTGCCTTCTTCAGCCAACATGGTGATGATGATGCCGGGCCGGTCGCCGAACAGCGCCAGTCAAAAGGAAATCCGCGCGTTCGCAGCCAGTGCACTCACCAATCAAATTGCGTACGCGTGGGCGCCACTGAAAGGGGTGCGTCTGCGTCGGTCATTAACAGTGGAATCGCTTTATCTTTAGGCATTCGATAGACCGCACGCTATACGGGTCACTGACGACGGTCGGTTTGTGTTCGTTGCCGAAATCACTACGCCGGGACATCTGTGGAAATTTGAGATTAAACGAGAGTCGAGGAAGGTGGAACTGTCGCATCACGGTCATAAGCACGATCACGATCAGACCGATCACAAGAAAGGCAAGCTGCAACAATTGCTCTCCAGTCTTTAACTGTTTGTTCATATGTGTTCAGAGGAGTCGAACAAAAAGCCTCAAAAGTCAAAAGCAAAGACAAAAGCAAGCAAACCAACAGAAAATCTTGATGATGCTTTGTCTGGGACAGAGTCGGCGTCACCGTTTCGCGTCGTGTTCGGCGTGATTGCAGCTCTCGCATTGCCTGTGCTGTGTGTTGCGGCAGCATGTGTTTGTCTGCGAGTTAGAAAACAAGGTGGCCAGTCTTTATTTTTAGACGATTTGTTTGAAACTGGAGTGTGTAGGTGTTGCTCTTTTGCTCATCTGCTTTCTTTCACTCACTTTTTATGGCGTCTTTCTTCTCTGTTTTTCGACGTTAAGCCAGCCGTAAGTAAGTGCGCCTGAACTCCTCTGTTGTGTAAAAGAACGCTTTTAACATGGCTTTCCTTTCCCCAGAAAATACTCACAGAATGGTCAGCGTGTTTGTGCTTTACTTGCTTGTTCTATTTTTAGGCGGCTTCCGAAGAGCTAATCTGCACGCGCCTTATTATAAGGGTTCAAAGTGGTGGCGAACGTCAGCTTATGGCGACAGAAATGTACTCGGACAAAGAAGCCTAGAGTGCTGTAAGTATAAAACTAGATTGTAGGGCTTTCAACCGCTTAACACAGAGGATTTGGACGCTGTAGATGATGTAACCACGGACGAAAGTGACCAAGAAGATACCTTGTATCCGGTCAAATCCACTCATTCAACTACTGACCCATTGGCAGCTTAAACCAAGATTCTTATTATTATTCTTGCATAATGCGCAAGTTATATTGCAGAGTACCTTTAATTTAGCACTTTCTTGCTGACTGTTCGCTCTTCTCTCCGGCATTCCATTTGGTTTGCAGTTTAGTCTGCATTTCACTCCAATGCGTCCACGCTCAATAGTGTTGTTTATTTTTGTCTGTGGCTTGGGAAGTGACCCTTTCTCTGTGATGTTCTCTTTTTCCACAGTGATACGTTGTACGTCCACCAACTATTGCCGACAGTAGCGTACCGAAGGTGTGTATAGTGTCTATACTTCCTTCCAACAGAAAAATACAAAATATAGAAAGGTCAATCAGTTAATTACGATTTAAATGCGTTGTTGAAAGCAATTTTTCAGAATTTTCTCGCTTAGTTCGGCTGTTCAAAGTGTTGCACAGCTCTCTTGAAAGTGCTGGTTACGCCACTAGTCGGTTGCCTGCTACTTAACGCGTTTTATTTTTAGTGGAAATGTGCTGTTCCATTGCTGATCCACAAAGTATTTGTTTTATGTAACTTGTCGTACAGTTAACCGATTTTCTACTAAGTTTGAGATAGCAGTGATCTCACGAAAACGAAACTGCTGCGAATGCTTGTGGATCGGAGCCAAATGTCCGTTTGCAATGCAAACCTACTGAGTACAGCAAAATTAAAATCTATGTCGCAGTCAGAGATGCCAGCCAGAATATCATCAGCGCGAAGCCATTCGTACCGACTGTCATACATGTAACAGGCGGTCCACGGGCCCAGACCACCATCTGACGCTATAAGATAGCTACATAAAATCGGCTATAAACAGCACTAGCCCAAATCCCCATCTCGTCCTGTGGATGACCTGTTCATGTATGCCACTGTGCGTGAGTTGTTTGTACGACTCATTTCACTTTGCTTGACAGCTCCATTAAACGCACCTACGTTCTTATGACAAGTAATTAGTACTACCTCAAAATAGGCAACACGTTAAGCAGATGCAGCATGAACCATCGTAAACATTATCAGAGATTACTCGGAGCAGGACCTGCGTACACAACAAATTATGAACGCCCAATTACAGTGGCGGACGGAATATTATAAACGTTACCGTAAAAGAAAACTGATTAGCAACACTAAACTTAACAGGAGCCGGAATTGTGCCATACGAATACAACAGGCGACTACGAATTTTGACCAGAACATTTTACAGCTGATCCCAACCGGTCACCTTTTCTGAGCTCTTTCCATCAACTTCTGCCTAAACAGCTGCATGTTCTTCGTCAACCAATCCAAGTCCGCTACTACGACAGTCTAGCACTTAACGCCGTTTATGGTGCCGACACCATGGTACCGGTACAGGTACCAATGCCAAGGTAGGGGTACCATGGTACCACCACAGGCCCCAAACGTGGAGGTACCTTATGGTGCCACTAGTCTAGGTACCGGTATTATAAACGGCGTTAAGTGCCTGACTGTTGATGCTAACAATAGGTCGTACGTTTCCGCTGTCCACAACACCGAAACCCGAGGCACCAGAATGGCCAGCTTCCTGCTGCAGCCAGTCCGGCACTTGCTGGCCAGCTCGGATGAGATTCTACAGAACCAGGTAAAGTACGTATTTGTAGAGTGACCACAACTCACTCACCTCGACTATGGATGCAGCCACTTCTGTGTCTGCTTGAGGATCGAAGAAAGACGTGGCGCGTCCCGGGTTGCCAACGCGACCAGTTCGACCGATTCGGTGCACGTGATCGTCGACCGACTGAGCCAGATCGTAGTTGATCACCTGAATTGGAATCACCACTAAACCTACACATGGCAACGCAACTACTGTACATGGTCGACGCCTTTTATGTCCAGACCGCGAGCGGCCACAGCTGTGGCAACCAAAATCGGGCAGGCACCGGTCTTGAACTGAAGTAGCGCCTCCTCTCGTTGCTTCTGCGTGCGATCGCTGCAACCCAATCACACCTGCAATGTCTGTCCGCTCGGTTGTGGACAAACCCGTGAATGCTGGTTGTCTTGAAATCGCTCTGCGACAGCACCGACGCAATGAAATCGGCGTTCCTTTTTCGCTCGACGAACACCAACGTTTTCAGACTGTACGGGCCACCTGTCAATCAGCAAACATCGCCTCCATCAGAGACCGGCCACCGACTCACCTGCGTCGTATTTGGCCATATCCTCTTTCAACAGTTCCAACAGCTTTTCGCGTTTCTCGTACTGCGCCACCTAAATTAGAGCCGAATTAATATTGCATGTACTGACTGGCTTTGGCTCTGACAACCATCAAGAAAGTTTGCTGGACATCCGGATTTGAACTTCCCACGTCACCGACAGACACGAAGAGGTATTCGTCTTTCAAGTAACTTTTGGCCATCTCCTGCACGCTCTTGGGAAAGGTGGCAGAGAACATGACTGTCTGTCGGTCGGACTTGTCAGGCATCCCACTCGACTCTACCAGATAGCGCACTGTTTCATCGAATCCCATGTCCAACATCCGGTCTGCCTCGTCCAAAACCAGAAACCGACACCCACGCAATGACACCTAATATAAACCTAATTTACAGTACCCCTATCAAGCCGCAATAATAAAGGCCAGGTAGAAGCAACAAATAGTGATTTTAGTCTCGAACAATTACACAGAAGCGGCCTACGTACGTACAAGGCCGTCCTTGACGAACTGTTGGACACGACCAGGAGTGCCGACCAGAATGTGACAGCCCTCGTTCAGCTTTTCCTGCTGGTGCGCAACCGACGTGCCGCCGTACAAAACCACAGTCTTCACTTTCGTTCCTGCAAGCTAACAACTGCAAAACAAGCTGACCGTCCAATTTCACTCACCCAAACTGAATTTTCTGCTTTCGATGCTCGTCTGCACGGTCAGTTCTCGTGTAGGAGACAGCACCAACACCAACGGCTCCGGTGGCTCGGCGGCAGCTGCCTCCACACACAGTCCCTCGTTCAACAGTTTGGTTATGGTGGGCAACAAAAAGGCCGCCTGACCAACGAACGTATTATGTAAACTGAGACTACTCAGCACGCATTTCTGTTAACTCTACCACTCAGAAGAAAAGAAACCTTTGCCTACACAAGCAAGATTCGGCATGAAGAACTTACCGTTTTTCCGGTTCCCGTCTGAGCGCAGGCCATCAAGTCACATCCGCCAGAAATCACGGGCAAGGCATGCTGCTGCACCGGCGTCGGCTGAGTGTACTCGCACTTGTAAATGTTTTTCAACACAGTTTCGTTTAGACCTGCCTCACTGAATTCACTGCAAAATACATTGTTGGCCATAAAAGTACCGTCTGCCCTTTTTTCCGACTAATTTTAAATGGCCGCCATTCCGTCAATTTTCAACCGAATCAAAAGATTTTTGGCCTATGATAATTTGTTCAAAGTTTGTTTTTCCAAGTCCTCCTAGATCAAATCTTTTGATTCAGTTCAAAATTCACGGAATGGCGGTCATTTATACTTATTCGCAAAAAATCGAAAAAAAACCAGGCGGTCTTTTTTATGGATAACCTGTATGTCCGTACGCACATACAATGTACAGTCAGCTTAGCTTAACTCCTTTGTTTCTGATCAACAGCTCCAGCAAGCCTTGGACAAGTTTCAAGTAAAGATTACGTAAAGTAAAGTTTTAATAAACAGCTACTAAACAAAAATATGAATTTTCAGAAAAACCGTGAGAAACAGATATATTTTATCAGACAGATATATTTGGTCAGAGCTACAGCACGTAGTGTAGTATTCCGTTAGCTCCTCTAACAAGAAGCTACAGAATCGATACCTTTACACAAATATGTAGCATCAGCGGAAGGAGGCCCATTCCGCCACCCCCTCACCACCTTGACTTTAAACCTGGGTTTCAAGCTTAGAGGTCGCGGTGATTTTTGTGGGTCCCCAGGTAGAAAGTCTGTTTGAGGTGGGTAGTTGGGGTCAGCGGTACGTTGAGCCAAAGTTGGGGTGGGCAAACCCCAGACACCCACGACCCATGTACGAATCCATACCTTATTTGAGCGATAACGCTGAGCCCACTCTTCTGCACAATTATCTCGTTCTTGGCCACCTTTTCCATGTAGACAGCAAAATTCTCTCCGACGCTGATTTGATTTTGTTTGTCGAACAACTCTTCATCTTTGGTTTGCGGCGGAATGTAAGGAGCTCGTTCGGCATCTGCAACACGTCGCACGTACAATACGTACATGTAACGGTACAACAGTCAACGGATCTATCACCGAGTTGCTTCCTGGGGCAGTCTTGAGACGAGTGTCCTGACTCGCCGCAGCGAATGCACTTGACCAGATTGGTGCACCCATCGGCCACGTGTCCCGGCTGCAGACATCGACGGCACACCTCAGACTTCTTCTCGCAGCTGCGTGCAGTGTGAGACCGGTCGCCACAGATCGTGCAGCTCGGCTTGAACTCGGCCCCACTTGCGTCTTTTCGTTCGAATGACTTACTGGCCTGTCCGTACTGTTTCTCTGGCTAAACCTCTGTCGCATAGCACAATTTCAATTAAACATCAAATAAACCTTTTCTAAGTCTTGCGGCGTCTGACTACCAAATGTGCCGAAACCATGGCTACTCTGAAATGCACTGGAGGTAACGTTTTCTGTTTTCGTGGACCGGCCATCCGTCTGAGTTGTTGATCCGAAGTTGCTGTTATCGCCGAATCTGTCCTGACGAAAACCTGCGCCTTCGAACCCTCCACCGATACTTGGTGTTGTTTGAACGATTGGATTGCCTCTTCCGACACCTCCAGCTCCTACTACTTTCTTGCCTGAAACAACTTTTACAAAATTTTAATTACCCTTGTCCCATACCCTTGTCGTCCGTCAGCGCACCATCGCCCGCTGCAGAGAAACCTAAACAGCTACGCATAAATTTGGGACGATTCATTGAAAAAATAGGTAGGTGTTACCCGAGAAACCAGAAAAATGAAAGCCCGGCGACGGAGGCGGAATAGAATTTGGCAAACCGAAGGACGCCGAGCCTACTGATGAACCCTGCTGGTGCGAGCTTGGCTCCAAGATTCCGGCACTGAAACGTAGGCATAATGCACGTAGGCTGAAAGTAACAGTGGATCAAACATTCGAATCAGTGTTTACCCTCGTCCAACTCCTCCCAGACCGAGCATTGCTTCTTTCTTGTTCATTTTAAGCCACCTTCAATTCAAACAACAAATAAAATTTTGTGCTATAATAAAATACAACGAGAAACAAGTTTTTTTACTTGACAACAGCAGCACAGCGCACAAACGAAACAGTCTGCAAAGCAACCCACACTCGCTCGCAGCCAGCCAACACCGCACGCGCTGAGCAAATAATCGATTGTTGGCAGCGGACGCCAGTTGGTTTGTCTGTTGCAGTGCATGCAAATGCAACCTGCTGCTGGTGGTACAGTCATGTCTAGTAAATCCGGACAAGTTGGGACCGGCAGATTTTGTCCGGATTAACGAATTTCCGTTCCGGATTAAAGAAACAAATTTTTAAGTGTTGTTTTCTTGCTGAAAAGCACTGTCGCCAAGTTCTTCTGCTGCTAGAATACAGTATAAACGTAACCGTTTTATCGAATTTTGCACTACAAAAAGGGGTCTATAAAGTAAAACTTTCAATTTCGTTACTTAAACTTTACGTTCTAGGTCTGTTATTGCAGCTAACAAGTTTGAAGCAAATAATCGCTGTTCCAAGCGACGGAGGCAGAGTACCTAATCTGCGAAAAGTACTCCATGGCAGATTTAATCAATCATTTGGCCCGTCAGTCCGAAAACCAGCCATACTGTGTATGCCAACAATTTTTGACGGTTTCAGCGGTTACATTGGCCCAAGCCAACCAAATTATCTGTACGACCTCATTCAGATCCAGCTAGCCAGACATTTTCTTTTCTAGCTGAATTTGCACTAGCAGCAGCTGAACCTAATGTTTTAGAACACTACTGTATGTTCAGTTAGAACGAATTTTTAGTACCAGAGAGGACGGTTGTACGGTTTAAAATTGGCAGTGATTCCCATTGCTGAGGTGCGCGATCGCCAGCGTGAGATCGCTTCGAGTAATTCTTTCTTTGCTGAATTGGTACTGGAGGTCGCCATTTAGAGTTCACTACCTAGTGGGTGAAATATGTACAGAATAAGCACTAGACAACTTTCTTAATTACATAGCGAAATTACAAAGGCACAGTCATTAATTGTCTCCAAATTTTTTGGTTTCGCGAAATCGATTGGAATTTAATGAATCAGGCACCAGAATTTGTCCGGATTAACGAAATCCGGCTCAACAAATCATTTAACGTGTGAAAATCGAACTTTGGACCTGAAAAAACGTGTCCGGATTAACGAGCCATATAACATGGGGGAAAATTGGGACCTGACCAAATCTCACCCGGAAGGCGAAGGATGTGTGAACGAAGAGTCGGGTCATTGTTGGAGCGTGTAATGAAACCGTACCCGATAACAGGATTGAACCATTTCACAGTGCCGGAAACTCGTGAATCAATGGGTGAGGGACGGTGATCGGTGAGCTGGGAACTAAGACACACATGGGAACGCGGGACGGAGCACAAGGGACAAGGCGACGAACGTACGTACGAAAGGCGTGCCTTCTTCGAAGTCACGCTCACCAATGCTGGTTAGTTGCGTCGTTTGATCTTCTGTTTTATCAATTTTCTTTACGGTATGTGGACCTAATAATATGGGTAAAAATCTGACTTTTGCCTTCCCACCCTACTACAAAGAAATGCGCGTTTCACCAAGATGCGTCCAGAGATTTACAAACGGTTACTAACTCACCAAACCATTTTGTACATGATGTTTTTAGACCTTTTCGAGGTGTATACCAGCCATATCCTGTCATTTATCAAAGAAACCGAACGTGGCGTTTGGGGGGGGACAAGTATTGATTAAAATTTAAATTTGGAAAACAGCAAACGTTTACAGATCTGGACCACGATATACGTTTGAAATAGAAGGCTTGTATTATGTAGATACTGAATAGAGCAGATAACAAAAGTCAGATGTCAGTGTGAGGGACGCTACTGACGAGACTGCGAACGCGAGACAGTACAGTATCATTGGAACACAGGCAGGAATCGGCGTCGTACGGCGCTTCTATAGTGACGGCTCCGAATATTCTTAGACTTCCGTCTGTCGCTTCTTCTATAGGAATCCGATTTTCTTTGAACCACTCAACCACTCTGCGCTTGCGCTCGGCTATGTTCGTTGTTTTCTGAGATTCCGTTGGTCTCAGTAATGCAGTCACCGCCGCTACAAAGTGCTTTTGAACCTATGTACAGTATGTATGCCGATTTTCAACCTGTGGCCACAATCACAACAGATTTGCTTCTCCTTGGTTTTTGTATAGTCAAGGCTTTGTAAGCTAAGAGCAGACTAAGCTTACCAGCGGACTCCGTCTGCTCAGATAGCAGTTTAATCGAAGATACGCAGTCGCCAGCAAGGAGATGGACACTCTCTACACCTGCGAGTGTACTGGCCAAAACAATGGTGCCTGTCACCGGGTCGACAGTGACTATTTGGCCAGACTTGCTTGATCCATCAGAAAGCGACACCTCGACACATTTGTTGATCAAGCCCGAAACTTCCGTTGTAGTTGGCTGCCACATGTAAACACCGACAAACACAGCACTGAACTATGGAATACCAATCGGTACAATTGCATCGATAAGCGTTCAGCGGTGACACGCATCGACAAGAAATGACGAACAGTGTCAAGTCAACGAGCAATTTAACAACACTGGAGTTGCTAATTTTATAAACAGCTGCAACACGTAGCTTCCATTCACCGATAAAACGTTATAGATCTCACTAACCAAGCATGAACCAAACCAGCATCAACTTCCAAGTCTAGCGCAAAAATCAACACGATGTCACAAATAATTGAACGGCGCACTATTAAAGTGAAATTTAGACGAGATGCTAATTCAACTCCAGTCAACAATCAGCATTTTTATGTTTTAGCAAACGGCTAATCTCAGATATGGTAAGAAATGGTCAACTGAAAAGCCCGCTAATCGAAGAAAAATGTTTTGGGGAAAAGCCGAGTTTGATTTTTGCCGCTAGTGCCACAGTTTCTCCATGCCAACACTTGCAGAGAGTGAGTGTTACGTAGCAATGGATAAATATCACTGCTGCTTGGTAACCGTAAGTTCATCTTCCGGCGACGGATAATAAATTCTTCCCAAGATAACTTTGTCTTTGAAAAGTTTGAATAAGAGCAAATAATTAGCGAACATCAGCAAGACCAGACTAACGATGTGCTGCCAATCAGTTGAATGCACCAGCATGAGAAACTGACACAAAATCAAGACAAGTTCCATTAAGCACAAGGTGTTCAACAATCTCAGGGGATCACTGGACAGCCGCTGAAAGCATAAACAAACAGTGCCTCGCTTACCAAAGATGAAAACTTACATAAAAGCGGGTGTGTTCTGAGTTACCGGGCTCTGCTGCGGCCGACTGACCGACGGCCCGATATATGGCGCGACCGTGTTTCACTAACTGACCCTCCTGCCACAGCACTGAATCGGACCATCTGAACAGGGCAACAAGAACATAACGCTGCAATGGTGACAATAAAATAACTAACGTCTGGTATGTACTGGCGGCGAGAGGGGTGCTTTTCTCCAGTTTCTGCCAACAACCCAGATGGGAAGCAGCTCTGTGCAGCAAATCGCAGTACTGCAGCGGAAAGAGGAAGGCAAAATAGAGACTGAGGGATGTGAGAAACACAATGATGACCATCTCTCCAACCCACCAGTAATCTACGTACATGGTGTGCTAAATTGAAAACACCGCTTACTTGCAGTGCACAGCGTGCTAACTAACTTACCGGAGTGAAGCAGCAAGGAATGTAGATGGCGAAGTAGGCGGTGCTGAAGGCAGAGAAGAAGCTCTGTTTGCAGCGTTGCGACAGATCGAACACCAACAAGTCAACTTCCTCGCGAATGTGCGTGGGCGAGCCAGTGCAGGCGTGAGCCACCACGTCCAGGTCCAGCAGCAGGTTGCTACTGACTTTGTTGCCCGGCTTAACCAGTCGCATCGAAAAGATTTCATTGTAGAAGAGCAGAAAATACACAACAGCACTGCAATGCGCTTCGTATACTCCTGATAATGATAATGATCAGCGGCGATAACATACGGATAGATTAGGTAGAGGAGGGAAGCAAACTCGTAGGCACTGAGCACCCGTAAAAAGCTGAACATGAAAGAAGACATGACTGCCACCATCATAGGTACTTTGAGTATCCACTCGATCACATGAACGTAGTTAGGCACACTGCTCTCTTCACCAGGAGGTATGATCGTTATCTAAATCATTGGTTGTGCGAACAGTATGCACAGCCGAACCACCAACTTTTTTAAGAAAGCACCAAGTCACTCGCCGGCCCAATATCAAGCCAACACAAGACAGCAAGTAAGGGTCGATCAAGTAAAATTTCTGGAAAGCACTTTGATAAATAATTTGCACAGCACAAGTAGAAATACATACGACGGCGTAGTGCGTGTAGGAGTTGGGAAGCCACCACATGGTCTTGTAGAGATTCAAATACTGGAGGAACAGCGCAAGCACAGAGTACAGAAATAAAGTGCACTCGAAAAACAGCTCCCCCTGACTTGGAGGCAATTCTGGCATGGCTGGGTGCCGAGCCACAGACAAATAGTTGGCCGACGAAGGGGTCGACTCGACATCATTGACCGGAGCCTGCACACTCGCTGCTGAACTTAAAAGACACTCGTATGTGACAGCCAACCACAGCACAGAGCCACTTACGCCCGCTTCTTTTGATCGTCATGCGCTTGATGGCCTCTGTGACCGGCACCTTTGCCGTGCTGCCTTCTTCCGAACGACGGCATCTCACTCAGACACTAACTCTGCCTCGGCACACGCTAATAATAATGCATACAATTGATGGCTCTCAGATCGGTCAACCACTGAAACTTCTACGAAATATTTTAGCCCTTGTTCTTCCAACTAAAGCGTTCACGCCAACAAATGCCTCCATACATATGCATGGTCATGCAGCTCAGAGGGGGACAGCCAGGTCTCCATGCGTAGGTATGAATGCCTCAGTCCTTAACTAGGCAAAATGAAAAAGTGAGGAGTAATAGTTGTTTCTCTATTCCAATGAGTTATTTGCAATATTCGTCAATTACGATGTCACGATCGCTATTTGTGAGGGCTATCTCAAGGCTAAGAGTTTCCTACATACTACTGATTAACTAAATTTTTAAAAATATTGAAAATTAGACAAACGTCCATTTTTAAGGAACATTTGATAAATTCATTCAGAATTCTGTTTAAATATACTTACTAGGTGTTTATAAATTGCGCAATCCCTGACATGTATAACGGTTGCTTTTGAATACAGAAGCTTCAAGCAGCCCCAACAGTTTTGACGAAAACATTTTTTATAAAAAGTTATCAAAAGTAGCGAATACATGGGCCAGAAAAATGAATTGGGAAGGTGAAAATCCAAAAATTTGGAGGCGGATCAACCAATTTGCGGTGAAAGGTTGGGCCCATTTATCTGTGTGAGTCAGGAAGATAAGTCTCTTTCAGATGGGTGGGTCTGGGGTCGAGCCAAAGTTGGGTGGGGTTGGGTAAATCCCCACAACCCATTTTTTAATACGTACTACCTAGATTACGTACGTTTGCAAGACCGCATGCAGACAAAATTATTAAAATTCAGCAATCGAAACTAAACTACACAAAAAAATATAAGTCGAATCAAAGAATTGACATTATGCCATACAGGGGCCGGGGGGTATACCCCTCCCCCTCGGCCGGCCATACCCCCCTCCCGGAGGGAGGAAATTTTCGCTTATTTAAGGCAAAATAGGCGGTTTTTGCCTTTTTTCGCCCCCCCCCCCGAGGTCTCCAGACCCCCCTACCCCCCTCCGGATTTTTCCGGCCCATGTATGCATTATACGCTCTTTTTTCTGCAGTTTGACGCATTTACTCTCGGCCTCGGGGTACGGCGAACCCCACTTTCCCCGACTACAGCCATAGAAAGACATGAATAGTGATCACCAGAGTACGTCTGGACGCAGCCTTAATGATATTTTATGCAGGTTCTGGTTCTAGCTTAACTTAGTGCATTCCCTGAAGAACTGATGAAGAAGGTAAGCATAGCGTAGGACCAAACCTGCTATATTCAAATCAAACGCAAATTTCAGTACATCTTTACTTTCAATGCAAGACCTTATTTACACAAAAAACGTTCACACTGCAATAAAATACAAATATAAAATTAAACAATAAACGCAAAAACAACCATTGAGCGTTTTCCTCGGTTGCGTGTTTGTTGCCACACTTACTCCTCTATCATTCAATGTGCGCCTTTCCGGTTTCAAGCCAGACTAATAATTCATCAGGTAACACATAATGAACGGAATGACAAGACGAGAGACCACTGAACGTTGACTGAAAGAGTGAGCAACGGAATGACTAGACTAATAACGCAGTACCATAACAAACTCGCTAATAAGCTTACAAAAGCCAGCTTCATAACACAAAGCAGCGGTTAGTACAAGCAAGAAAAGCAGTCCAATGCATAAGCAACGCACGCGCTGATACCCCATGCCCGCATGGTGAAACAAAGACAAAAACTAGACTAGATTTTGAGCACAGCATACACACAGGTCACAAACTGCACGCAGCACATCTCAACTTGCGTCGGAATCAGACGGACACAAAATCAGCGATGATTTAGAAAGATTAGTGCATGAAGGACTAGAATCAGATGACCTACGCGAGGATAAGGAGGACGTAAAGAAATTGTTAGTGCGAAAGGCTGCTGGTAGTTCGGGCGACCGGTCGGCAGGTCGAGACGGCAGGGAGAGGTCGGACTCCGAGTCTGAAGACGATTGCGCGGCGGCCTGGTACGCCCTCGGCAAGCTTCCCGAATCGGCGGCGCCTCTCACCTTCTTCAAATGCCTTCGTCGTTTGCGCTTTGACCGACGCCGACGCTTCTTCCAAGGGTGGGCGCGGTTGTAGAGATGACGACGCAAGTCGTGGCTGATCGGCTTGAGATGCATGAAATTACAGAAACCCCCGCGAGTGCACTCCCTGCAAGCAGAAGCAGCAGTCTTAGTGACTGGGGTTAGTCTGGTCAGTGCAAGCAACAGTACAACTAGCAATCGTCAGTGGCACCGACTTCCGGACCCCAAACACAATGTGAATTTGTTGAGCGGCCAACGGTCACCTCCCACTTACGTAGGGACGCGCACCGATGAACGCGCAACACCGAGCCCAGCCGTCCGACTCAGCGCAGAAGAGCAGCAGCTATGCAATGCGCGAGTGGGACGGCTGGGCAAAGGACCAATGACACAACGACTCATGGCACATTGACCTACCTCCGTCTGGCTGCTCCTGTCACACCCGTGGCAAGTACAAATAACAGCACAACTTACACAGGTAATAATGGCACCATTAACACAGAACAGAAACTGGCTAGACCAATAAGACAGTAACCGATTAGTTTTCTGCTACTCAGCCGGTCGGCTTACGGAACAAGTGCTCAGAAAGGTGGAGATGAAAATGAAGTTTACCTCAAAGCGGCTCGAAAGGCGGTCGGCAGCTAAACGAACCAAACTGACACAAGACGAGAACTGAAGTTGACGGAGCGCAGTCTGAATTGGCTGCTACCGCTCAAACGAAATCAAATAACCAATTGAAAGACAGAATACATGAAGACCACAGGTCCACCACAATTCACTTACCCCATTTCGTACTGCCGACAGCACGCCTCTCGGAAATCGGTTACTGGTGAAAGTTCGGCATAGATAGGTTGGCCGTTAAACCACCGTTGGTTACACGCTCTCTCCGCTTTCTCTGCATCCTCCTCTCGTCGAAACTGCAACCAAACCTTCGGCACTACTTCCAATTGGCATACTGTATTTAGACGTTTCTAGAGTCACAAAAAATTTTGACGGCTAAAAACCTCTGCTTTTCAACATTTTTACTTCGGAAGTTTTTCAAATTGTGTTGCAGAGAATAATGTGTAGGCGATGAAAGAACGGGTCAGAAGCAACCTGGATGGAGAAATTAGGCGATCTATTTTTGGAAAAAACAGAAATTTTGGGTCAAAAAACCCCATCGCCGGCCCATACCCCTCGACCGACCACACCCTCATCCGAAAATTTGGCGAAGTTTTTTTGGAAAAGCAATTTTATACTCTCCAGAGCCTTCCGCCGAAAAAACTACATACCCGTCTGGATTTTTCCGGCCCATGTATGTTCTGTTCTACTATCTGCTTAGAGAAATCAGCAGCAAGTTGATTCTACATGCCACACGAGTATGCAGACAATCCTTTAAGACGAATTACAACCAGACATGGGCAAAGGGGGCTGAGGGGGGTTGCCCCCCTCAGGCTCTGACCTACCCCCATCAGGAATTTTTTGGAAGAATTTTGTATAGAAAATTATGATAAAAATATGTCTGGATCATACATGTAACAGGGGGGTCTGCCCCCCACCCGACTTAGGCCAGACCCCCCCCCCCCCGAGACGATTTCACCGACCCCCCTCCGATTTTTCTGGCAAGTAAATTTTCGAGCAAATTTTTGCAATTTTTACACTTTCACACACAAAAATTGCCAAAATCGCCTGCAAAACAGCACTTTTTAGCTGTATTTCAGCCCAAATTAGCGATTTTTGGCAATTTTTAGCAAAAAAAATTGCGATTTTCTCGATTTTTGAGCGTTTTTTAGTGCCCACCCCCTCCCCGAAAATTTTGGCTCAGACCCCCCGGCCGGCGCCAGACCCCCCAACCCCCCATCGGCGAATGACCTGTTACATGTATGGTCTGGATTAGGTGTAAATGAGCTCAAAATAGCTTATTTTAATGAAAAACAAACCAAAAAACCTTGATTTTAGCCTACAATGGTACTATTAGGCTTACAACCCCCTCAGGAGCTCCTACCCCCCTCGAATTGAAAATACTACACCTCCTCAGGCGAAACGCTAGCCCATGTCTGACTACAAGCAATACCTTAATGTAGACATTGCCAATCATGTGTTCGCCAATATTGTCGCATACATTCATCTCTTCGATCTCACCGTACTTGTCTTCAAGTTCAGTAAAAATTTCCTCGAAGAAATCGTCGAAATGAGCTTGCTCGTCTGCATCAGATATTCCTGTTTCTGAAAATAATAACGCAAAAAATGAGGCCGCAAAATATAATTGGCATAATAATGCAGAGGTTGCGCCAGATAATCTTGCCATCCTGCTATCAGTTCGGCCAGCAAAACCTACTTGAGCAGGCGTCTGCTTGACGCAGGTCGAGCTTAGGGTTCTGGTAGAGATTCTTGAGCAAGAGAGTCTAGAACAGTCCAAGTAAGAAAGACAAACTGTTCTGTTTGTCAGCTTACTAACTTGACTAAATGTAGGTTTATTATGGATGCGTGAACACTTGTCACCATGTCTACAAGCGCCGATCTTGAAATAGAAGGAACAGTTGACTCTGAAACAAATCACAGCGCACGGTCGGAAAAATACGCTCAGATTTTTCAATGCCCACTGCAATTTGCGTAATCGTATTAGTGCGGCACAAGACAAATCAGATTGGAGATTGAAGGATTATCTAACATTCAACCGCATAGTATAGCAACGTTCAACCGTTAAAAAATAAAGCAAAATACTTGTCTTTTTCAGTTCCAAAAATCGAAGCCAAATATTCAGCACCCGACAAACCCGTCAAATCATTCATGCCACACTTGCATTTCTAAAACATTTTAGGGCACACGTACGACATAGGGTGGGTACTAAAAAACGCTCAAAAAACGCAATTTTTGGGCTAAAAATCCCCAAAAAATTCGCTGATTTCCGCTCAAATACAGTTAAAAAGTGGTGTTTTACAGGCGATTTTAACAATTTTAATGTCTGAAATTCTAAAAAATTGCAAAAAAATTGCTAAAAAACTCCTTGCCATAAAAATCGGAGGCGGTCGGAAAAATGGTCTTGGCGGCGATCGGGGGTCTGACCTAAGTCGGGTGAGGGCAGATACCCGGACCCCCTGTTGCATGTATCGCTTAATATAGTGAGGTAGTATGGATATAAGCACTGCATTGTATGCATGAAATTCCTATTAAAATGTTTGTATCATGCCGTTTGCATACATGTAACAGCACCGGGCCGATCTGTGGCGGGTTTTCCTCACGTGGGGGCAGACATGGGCAAAGGGGCTGAGGGTGTTGGCCCCCCTCAGACTCTGATCTACCCCCCTCAGCCGACCGCTACCCCACCTCACGAATTTTTCGGAAGAATTTTGTATAGGAAATTATGATAAAAATATGCCTAGGTGTAAATGAGCTCAGAACAGCTTATTTTGGCTTATTTTAATGAAAAATAAGCAAAACACCCTTGATTTTAGCCAAAATCGGACTTTTTGGCTTACCATCCCCTCAGTCCCCCTCAGGCGCTCCCCCCCCCTCAGGAATTGAAAATTCTACCCCTCCCCCTCAGCCGAAATGCTAGCCCATGTCTCCGTGGGGGGTCGTGGAGGGTTTCGCCCAGAGGGGGGGGGGCCAAAATTTGAAAAAGGTCCAAAACGCCTGGAAATTCGTTTTTAGCACGTTTTTTTTTACGAAGGACGCTAAAAATCGTGATTTTAAGCTGCTAAACAGCGTTTTAGAGCTAAAAACAAGCAAAAAATGACAAAAAGGGCTTCAAACCCCCATTACCCTTAAATATCAGCAGTGGAAACGCCAAATTCGGTTTTCAAAGGCTTTTCAAGCGAACTTGAGGCTAAAAATTAGTGATTTCTGAGCATGTCATGGAGGTCTTATGGGCAGTGGAAAAATTAGGGGTTCTGCACAGCTGCATTCAACGTAACCTTGACTGCTTAGGTACCAGGCTTCAGCAACAAGAATATGACCCTGAGCAGACGTAGAATTGTGCGTAGATTTCGAATCTTTCATTATCTTGTTCGGTTACCATACTCTGTTTCGTGTTATTA
>JASANB010005530.1:0-13039 GCA_030248155.1 Sabatieria punctata
CCCTCTCTTCGGCACCAAAGCTGACTTTCTCGCAAAATGCATCTTAAAGGCGTTTATGAAGGCTAACTTTTCAAAATTTTCTACTACTGGTTGCCTGGGCAGCGGGCAAACCAGGCAATTTCATTATTTTACAGCCCCTATGCAAAATCTTAGGTACTCGCAATTGATGGTTCGGGTGCTAATTCCTGTAATATAGGTTGTACTTCTGGCCTGAAAATTTTGAGGTCTTGGGCCGCCTGGCGCAAAATGGCCGCCGGCCGGACTGGAAATTTGAAAATCCGGGCCGGGCCCCAAAAGGCGGCCCACGCAGGTCTCTAACGAGAGATGACTGTATATGGTACGATACCGGTACCACGATGGTATTGATATATCGGCTCATACATGTGCATGGGGGGTGCCCAGGGGGGGACAAAAATAAAAATCTACCAAACGTTGCTAGAGGCTGCTAGAAAGCCTCCAGATGCGTTTTTAAGCCATAGAAATCAATTTTGGCAACTACGCAACTACGCACCCTTCCTCCAGGCAACTACGCACCAAACCCGAAATTTTTTCAAATTTTCCTGAAAAATTTCGATTTTTTGGCAACGTTTCTGTCAGAGAAGTGGTTTTTGGGCAATTTTTTGTCGAAAATTTTATTTTTACCGCAATTTTTTTTAAATTAACCGAAAATTTCGTATTTTTAGCCAAAATTTTGGGCAAAAATTTGAATTTCCCGCCAAAATTTGAATTTCCCGCCGAAAATTTGCACCTATATCCAGGCAACTACGCACGGAGACCTGGCCGTCACCCCCTGAGCCACCGACCATGCACATGTATGTATCGGCTTGTGATACCATATCGCAGTGCTTGCGTAGTTATGAGTGGAGTTACTGTATTTAACTCGTGCATAACGATAATAAGTTAAGTTGATCGGTTTTCCAGGTTGTCGAGGATTTTTCCGATTCTGGTTGTGGTCTGAAGTTCAACGTTATAATAGTTTCGGATCAATTCGAAGGAAAGCCTTTGCTTGCTCGCCACCGGTTCATTCTGTGCCATTGTTGAGTGAGTAGCTGAGACTGTGCGTGTCTAGGGCGGTCAACGATGCTTTGTCTACCGAAATAGCTGAGATACATGCGCTCACAATGAAAACCTGGACTCCTGCACAGTGGGAGGAACAGAGAAAGAAAGCGGTGGCGTCTAACTAACTCGTCTCGTCTTCATTGCTTACTATGGCGGCCGACCGTGATTGCAACAAAAGCGTGTCGCAGCAGTTTGACTCAGCCGCCAGTTTTATACGTTCTGTCGCAGACAGTTTGGACGCCGACACTCTGTTGTATCTGTACGGCCGTTACAAGCAGTCTATCGAAGGCGATTGCTCCGTTTCTAAGCCAGGTTTCTTTGATTTCCAAGGTCGCAAAAAGTGGGACAGTTGGAATGCATTGAGAGGTGTTTCTTCTCAGCAAGCCATGCGAGAGTACGTGGACAGAGTTTTGGCCTTGGATCTTGGCTGGGACCCGGCTACTAAACCTACTCAAGGTACCTTTACAACTGTTCTTAGCAGATGTTTTGAAGTCACAAAAATTGTTTGTCTAGGGGCCATCCATAAATTTCGAAGTTCAGTCAGGGCTGGGTGCAAAAATAAGTGCATAAGCGCAAAAATCGCTTCGGACGGGACTGGGTATAAAGACAGTTTCGCAAGTTCCTTAGTGTAGGTTTCATCTGATTTGTGTAGTTGCTTACAATAGAAACTGTCCATACATTTAACAATCTAGGGCCGGCGGAGGGGTAGGGGTGTTGGTGGGGGTTCAGGGGTTTTGCCCAGGGAGGGACCCAAAATTTCAAATCTTTCCAAAGCCGCTGATAAGAGAAAAATCGTAACTTTAGCCACAGAATAGCGTTTAAGGGCTGAAGACGCTAAACAGAGCTTCTAAAACACCGATTTGTCTTAAATATCAGGAGCTGAAGCGCAAGATTCGGTTACCAAAGGCTTTTTGATGAAAATTAATTATTTTGGAGCCAGTTTGTTAGTACTGGAGCTGCTATTTTTGGGTTGAGGGTCCGTATACTATCTCAAGTAAAGGGGTTTGACGTTTCTAGTTCATACGTTGTACATTATGACAGTTTTACCATTATGGTACTAGCACCCATTGTCAAGGTACCATCTAGAGTACCGGTATCACAGGTGTTGAGTGTAGTCCTTTCAGTGGCGTATCCAGGATTTCGCAAAGGGGGAGTGTAAAATTTTGAAAGTGCGTAAAGACATTCTGAGCATAAAATTAACAGATATAACGAAGTTTTTGTATTTTGAAGAGACCTGGTTGCATACGTGGGCCGGGGTGAGTGGTTTACCCCCTCCCTTAGCCGGTCAATACCCCCTCGGCCGCCCATAACCCTGAAACTTCTGCCCGATCAGGGCGAGAAAATTTCGCCCATAAAAGCCATTTTTCTGAGCATAAAATAGACAGTTTTAGTATATAATTCATTAGTTTCCGCTATTTTTGACTGACTTTCTCTTTCTATTTCCACCGCAAAACGGGATGTACCCACTGTGCACCTCCGGGATACGCCACTGTGCGCTTTTAGTAGTTTACTTTGCGTTGGCTCTTCCAAAAAAGACTAAGATGAATGCGAAAAAAAGACTTTAGGCTTCGGCTTGCGCCCCAGTCAGCCTCTGAATCACGAAGAAGACGACAATGACAGTGACCTCCTGTCGGTGGTTAAGAGAGGTGACGTCGAAGCCGTAGAGAGACATCTGAAAGCCGGGGTGCTGCCTGATCTCAGAGACGAATCGCAAATGACCCCACTGCATTGGGCTTGCGACCGGGGACATCTCGACGTAGCGCGTCAATTGATAAACTGTGGGGTGGACGTGAATGCCAAAGATGGGGACGGACAGACGCCTCTTCATTTCGCTGCCTCCTGTGCCCACCTGGATGTGGTCCGGTTGCTACTAGAGAGCGGAGCTGATGCATTGCTAACTGACCACGACGGTGTAACGGCTGCCGATGCCACCGATGACGCTGAAGTGAAAGCCGTATTGTTTGCTTGACTGACTCTGTTAGTGTATAAAAGGTCTTTTGTTTACTAGCATACAGTTCTGGGGTCCCAACAATACTTAGTAAAGGTCTGCTGGCTCAAATCAGAAATCGCCTCTACGTCCTTTCGGTCTAAGGCTACATGCACAGCGCCGAAGTTTTCTGCTACTCTCTCGGTGCTGGTAGTACGTGGAAGCACACTGATTCCTTGATGCATAGACCAGGCCAGCAGAAGTTGAGCAATTGTGCAGTTGTATTTGGAGGAAAGTTTTTC
Source organism: Sabatieria punctata (assembly GCA_030248155.1). NCBI lineage: Eukaryota > Metazoa > Nematoda > Chromadorea > Araeolaimida > Comesomatidae > Sabatieria > Sabatieria punctata. The sequence continues at coordinate 3,289 of JASANB010005530.1, forward strand.
CAACAGTTTCTCAGCGAACAGTCTGTGGCGATAGGCCGGACTGCCCAAACTGCTGTAAGCCTGAAAGTGAATGTCGTTTTCCGAGCACAGCCGTGTCAGCTGCCGGTCGACGAAATGTGGATGGTACTCGCACTGGTTGACGCTCGGCTTTATGCAGCAATGTTGCAGTAGCTCTGTGACGTGTTTGATTGTATAGTTGGACACACCAATAGTACGCAACGCTCCTGCGCCTAAAATCAACGTAAACGATATTTTCGACACCAGGCGCTGATTAATTACGGTTAAAATTTTCCAGGACAGTCCAACTTTCAGCTCTCAACTGGCTGTTTTTAACATCGTCCACAGGTATTCCTTGCACCCCAGGCCAGTGAATCAAATACAAGTCTAGGTAGTTCTGCTTGAGATTTTGCAGGGATTTTTGTACAGCGGCAGGAGCATTAGACAGTCCGTGATCTTTCGGCGCCAGTTTACTGGTGAGCAATATCTGCTGGCGACTCAAGCCGTGTTTGGGAAGCAAAGCATGCAGCGCTTCGCCGATGTACTGTTCGTTACCGTAACCAGCAGCAGTATCAATTAGTCGGTAGCCTACAGCCAGAGCCGCATCGACCACTTGAAATATGGTGTCTCGGTCACGAATCTGGTAAGTGCCCAGCCCCAACAGCGGCATTTGAACTCCGCTAGCTAGTTGCACGCACTTTGCCATTGAACTTGTTGCGTCTCTGCAACAACAACTCTCTAAGCAGAAGGTCCAGGCCAACTTTTTTCCGAAACGAAGATTGTTTCTTCAAAATTAGCCTGTCTCCTTCGTCTTATGCGATATTTATACAATTCCATACCGAACAAGCGGTGCGTTGCAGAAAATTCTGATGCAACGGATGAAATCAAAAGAGTCATATACAGTCAGGAAATTAACACTGTTTATGGTGACGGTACCATATATCGTACCGGTACCTAAGCTAGTGGTAGCCGTACCGGTACCGAACCATCATAGTACCGACACCATACGGTATTTTGTAAGGGGGTTTAACCTTGGGGCTCACCAAGATTTTAGGGGGAGAAAAGTTGAAAATGAAAAAAACAATTTTTCTAAAGAAGGTATGGTTCCCCTAATCGACATAATCAATATTTTGTAAGGAAGCAATCGATATGATATAGGCCGTTTTAAATGCCACTACTACACTAGATCGGGTAGGAGGTACCGCTACCATAAACGGCGTTAAGTGCCAGACTGATATACGGAAATCTAATGCCCTGCAAGGTACCTAAGCTCTAACACATGTAGGGAGCTTAGCGCAAAAACAATTAGTTACGTTTTCTTCAGCTACTCCTATTCCCTTACAATTTATCTTTGTTGCGCAAAAGCTGAGCTGAGCAACAAATAGCCAAGTCCCTACACGACCTACGAACCTTGAATCAAGCTCAAAATCGAGTACAGTAAGCATACATGTAACAGGTCATCCGCCGATGGGGGAGGGGTGTTGGGGGGTTCTGGCGCCGGCCGGGGGGGGTCTCAGCCAAAATTTTGAGGGGGGGTGGGCACTAAAAAACGCTCAAAAATCGAAAAAAATCGCAATTTTTTGGCTAAAAATTGCCAAAAATCAAACTTGAAACTTGAAACTTTATCGTCCACTAGTTAAAACCCGACACTACTGTAAAGCAGCCACTGGGTAGGACAAGGCTTAAACAAATAAAAACATAAATAAAAATCAATAATTTGGACTGAAATACAGCTAAAAAGTGCTGTTTTGCATGAGATTTTGGCAATTTTTGTGTGTGAAATTGTAAAAATTGCAAAAATTTGCTCGAAAATTTACTTGCCAGAAAAATCGGAGGAGGGGTCGGTGAAATCGTCTCGGGGGGGTCCCATCCGGGGGGGGTCTGGCCTAAGTCGGGTGGGGGGCAGACCCCCCTTGTTACATGTATGACAGTAAGTGACCGCGACTTTTCAGTAAGGTTTAAAGTTAGGCGTCTGTTCAAACATTGGTTGGAATCTTGCTGTACAGTACGAACATACTTGTAACGGGTCATCCGCCACAGGGAGGAGGGGGGTTGGGGGCTGACCCCATGGGAGGTGGTTCGGGTACTAAAAAATGCTCAAAATCGCTATTTTGGGCTAAAAAAGTCGCATCGCTAATTTGGGCTCAAATACAGCTAAAAAGTGTTATTTTGTAGGCGATTTTAGCAATTTCAGTGCCATGTGGAAAAATCAGAAAGGGTACTGTGAGCTCAATCCTTTTTTAATAAATTTTGAAAAATATTAGCCTTCAAAACGTGTTCAAGGCATTTTGAACATAAATTTAACAGAAATCAAGTGTTTTAGTAGTCTAAAGAGGCCTGAAGGCGCATAAAAAGACGTTCTGAGCATAATATAGACATATTTAGTACGTACGCTCATTCATTTCTCCTACGACACAAAAAATTCCTATTTTTGAGATTTTTTCTTCCTACCTCCAGCGCAAACGGGGCTGTACCCACCCGCCATACACCGCTGGAAACGCCACTGCCACTTGGTAAGGGTTCCAGCAAGAATGCATAAAAGAGTAGCAAGAATGTGCCACTCAGCGGCCGGTCGAGTGTCGATGCGCTCCACCATACGTAATTACCGAAGGGGTCGGGAATTTCCCGGTAAGTGCGCATGCGCTTTATTCCAGCGGCAGCGCAGCCTGATTTTTGAGTGGGATATTCAATCCGTCTTTGGAAATATAGCTGCCCCCGTTGATTCCTTAAGTCTACGGCCAGATTATAAAGGGAAAGAAAGGTAAAATAGCTGGAATATGTAAACATGTGGCATGTGTGTGTACACAGTGGCGTATGCAGGATTTTGGACAGGGGAGAGTGTAAAATTTTGAAAGTGCCTGGTTGAGCCGCTGCCCAACCAGGGTAAGAAAATTTAACAAAATTAGCCCTCAAAAACGCGTTTAAAACGCATTCCGAGCTTAAAATGAACAGAAATTACAAGTTTTAGTTGCTTATAATAGCCTGGTTGGCCCCAACCAGGGCGAGAAAATTTTGAAAATTTGGCCTTCAAAAACGCATTTAGAAGGCATTCTGAGCACAAAATAGACAGTTTTAGTACATAATTCATTAGTTTCTCATATTTTTGACAGACTTTTTCTTCCTTCCTACCTCCACCGCAAAGGGGGGTGTACACACCCTACACCCCCTCGATACGCCACTGTGTGTACATGACCAAGACCGTCTGCTGCGTTCAAACTAGAAAGTTTCACAAATGCAAGAAGGCTGATGCATTTCACAGATATCTTGCAATCCTGCCTTGCAATTGGACACTCCTTTTAGTTATTGTGGTGATTGAAGGTCTTAGACGAAATATGGAATGAATTGCCGTTTTAGAAAATCACTAAAAAAATTGTTGGCGTCATACTTGCTCAGAAATCAGGTTTCGCTGCAATAAAGCGTATGCGCAATTACCGAAGGGGTCCGGAAATTCCCGACTCCTCTGGTGGTTATGGTGCTGCGCATCGACACTCGGCCGGCCGCTGAGTGGCACATATGCTTGCTACTCTTTTATGTATTCTTGGTTCCAGCGATATTTCAAATCAGATCGATCTGCTTTTAAAAATCAAAGCTTTTTTCTCTTGGTTAGTGTGATATTAAACAATGTAGTACATCGTTTTTGTTGTGGAAAATGTGGAAAACGTTGAAGCTTTCTGGAAACGATGAGAGTAGATGCAAATTTTATTTTACTTCCCTGACTGGTTTCTGCTGGTAAACCTTTTGCGTAGCTTGATACAGGGGCGTACGGAGAATCAGGAGAATCGACAAGAGCTCGGTGGTGGCTCAATCAGGATATGGCCATTTAACACAATATCGGACAAAAATTGTTGCATCGATTTTTCGGCCTTCACTCGAACGTTTCGTTCTCTTCTCGGTCAGGTCTATATCGATTTGGTTCAGCGTAACGCACAATTATAGATAAAACATAAACAATACCCCCACCGTACGACACGACACAGCGATTCCCGGCCCCTTCCCCAGCCGGCAAACTACCATTTGTATAAATAGACTTTGTTTCCAAACCTAAGCTTGAACCTAAGCCCAAGCATGAAACAAAATCAGAGTGGTCGACGGGTGGGAGAATGGGCCTCCTCTTGCTCCCGTGCATCAGAGCAGAGTTTCATAGGTAAATTTTCACACGCACGTTACGTACGTACATCATTGTATTGTATTGTATGTACTAATAGTGGTGTTGTATTGTGGGGATGACTACTGACTGCGGCACTGGTTTGACGGACCTGGAGTTCTACGTCCTGCTTCTATTTGTCTGTGTGATCTGTTTCTGTGCAGAGATATCATTAGCTATTGCCATTCATTTCGGATCCAAGGTGCGACGACATAGAATCAACAAGAAATTTTACTCTCAACTGCAGGCCGAATTCATTAAGGACGAACCGGACGTAATCTATGATCTGGCCGGAATTTACTCGCACACCTACACTGCCTATCCGGTCACACTACAAGCCTCATCGTCATCCTCTCTCTCTGAACGCGAGCAGCCTTGTCTTCCCAGCAACAGTACTACTTCTTGGACGGCCTCCTCCTCAAGCCGCGAATGACTCATTGCGTCACATCACATAGTCTTTCTTCATTTTCCTCTGCCTATTCAATCTTTATTTTGTTCCGGTTTTATGTATGTCTCTGATCGGACGCCACCTAATGCGAATTCAACTGGTTTTTATACAGCACTGATAAATAAAATCTGATCTTTCTAATCAGGTCGGTTTGAGCTCGTGCACTCTCGCGCTTGTGGTTCAAAACGGAACGGATAGACACTTGAAGGACTTGAAGTCTCTATGTGCGCTGAGTTGTGCTGTTAGCGTCCCTTCAACGCGCGTGAGCTAATAGTGGTGCGCGTGCTTTTAGATAGCCATAGGCGGGCGCCTCGCAGTTAAGAATCGGTTCGATCGGTGTGGGAAATCGGACAGCTGCGTCTGTGACTAGGAGATTGGAGCTAGAAGGCGGTGAAATGCGACCACACTCAAACGATATTCTTAAAACAGCACGTCAACCAATTATTATACTGCATGGCGTTGCTACGACTATTTGCTACTGCAATCAACGACACTAACTTGATCATTTTGGCAATAAATATCACTTGCAAATTGCACATTTTCGGTGTGAAACGACGGCGTTTTGAGCAGTTGTTGATGGTGGAATAGAGTGAGAAGTTCAGAACAACTGGTCTGAGTCGTGAGACGGGTTGCCAGCACAAGCACGCGCATGCTCTTGGCTAGTCGACTGACCACCGGACGACAAGTGCATCGGAGTCCAAAGTTTTGTTGACAGAGTTTGACCGTCAGACGACAACTCCTGCTTGGCTCTCCAACTGAGCGAATGACCTCGAACCTGATCTCCGGCGAACACATCTTCTAACGCTGTAACAGTTTCATCAAACCACTCAAACGGAACTCTGCCGGCGCCGACTTAGTCGGCCTAAAAAGTCCGCTTTTCTTAGTTGGCTTAGCATATAATACAGCTAATTTCGCATGACATCCAGTTTTGTTGTATATTATAAAATAACTTTTTAAAGTAAACAATTCAATTCGCGGCCCTTGGCCCTTGTACGTAAAAAATTTACCATTATGGCATTGGATGATGACCTTTTTAGCAGGTGGTTGGTAGGCTTTGACTCGTCCGGCAACGACAGGAGTGGGACTGTCCATTTCACCGTTGGCGGCGCGCACTTGGTCGTCTTTCTCGAGCAGCTCTTGCAGCAACTTTATGTATCCGATGGCCAGATGGAGGGTGTCCACTTTAGAGAGTCTCTTCTCGTACGGCAGTGTCGGCACTCGCACTCGCAGAACGTCGAACGCCTTGTTTATGCTCAGCATTCGTCGACGCTCCCGCTCATTGGCCGCTCGGCGCTGTCGTTGCTGCGTTTCCGGACTGCGATGCTTCTTGATCTTGGCCGGCGGCGAACCCGATGACGAATCGGCCGCGGCCGCGCAATAACTGCTGTCTTCGGTGAAACCGTAACTGCTGCTGCCATCGGTAGAACTGGGACTGACCGGCGGAATAGCCGGGCCGCCGTTGTAAGACGCGTACGGTGGATAGGCAATGAGATCTTCCAGCGAATCGTATCTGGCTTCTTCCGGCATCAGACACATGGAGCCGTTGGCGTACGACTGATACATGAAGCCCGAACTGGGGTCCACCTGGTTGGTTGAGTTCATAGCGGCTTTACTTGCACACAACTACAGCTGCCGTGCGCAAACCAAATAGAGACACGCGACCTCTGCTGAGCCGACTTGTGTCAATAATACGGTACGCAACTAGCCGCACCAATGGCATAATACGTCCGCGCCGACCAATCAGCTACCACTTCGCTCCGCCCCTACCTGATAACCACGCAAGAACACCAACATTCGCTCATCAATCGGCGCTTGCTAAGCAAATCTTCTTCAACTGCTGAGATTTATGTCTTCCTTATACCCTTTCGTTCTGATTACTGTTTTGTGCTGACATGTCTGACATGCTTCAACGCACTGGGTGCATTGTATTAACGGCGACAACGCTAAGACAATAACTGCGCAATCAAGAATGGCGCAAGAGCATCTGACCCTTGGATGGCGCAACCACTTTAGGTGGGGTGCCAAAACAAGCGTGAAAGTGGCTTTTATTCGGGCCATTGCAGCAGATTGTAGAAGCGCGTGTCATCTGGCGCGCAAATCGCTTTGCACCTCGCTATTGTCTGCGAACGATTTGCATAACAGCTCAGTGGCGAGGCCGCTCAATTACGGCTAATATGAAGGCGCTTATGACAACATAAAACTTTGATGGCCCCAAATAGGACACCTACTGGGCGACGGTCTGTCTAGACCACTTGAGCCTCTGACACATCGACCAGGCAGCACCTATCCGACCTGCTCTTCTTCTCCCGGACACTTAGCTGTCTGTTTAGCTGAGAGGTGAAAATTTACGACACTGCTATCTGGGAGCCGGCACGCGCCAGTTGTTTGTCTAAATACGTATTTGGCGGCAAAAGCAAATAAGGCATGTCGCGGTCGGTACCGGACTATCAGGGATTAGCAGGCTGGATTTCGATAAAGAGCGTAATATTTTGTTTAAACATAACAGCAGTGCGTAGAAGGTGTCTGTTGCATGAACGCAGTGTTTGAACTGTTCTGCTAAACCGGAAAAACCACTCTAAACGCAATTCACATGTCAATCGCGACTTCCCTTGCCTGTAATAGGCTTACTTGTCCGTATACAAATGCTACACAAGAGAAAAACTTGCTGATACCGTTTTTATTACTGTGAGCACAGGGCAGCGCACGGAATAGTGCATAGGGCTAATTACGGCGCGCTTAGCTCAGCAGGTGCGTAACGGTCAAGCACCATCAAGCTGACCGAGCAGCAACGTGACGTATTTGCTCGAGACCCCAGGTCCATTATGCAGCTTTATGTCAGCTGGGAGCTAAACATGGCAAAGATTATGCCGCTACGCAATATTGCAGCCCCCGGTCTCCCCACCGTCCTGACTCGAGAGAAGAAAGGACACAAATTTGGCTATCAGAAAATTGATAGAGTGCCCTCTGCTTCCGAATTTTGAGTTTCCCCATGTGCTTTTGAAGTACAACCTTACGTTTGTTCACAGCTATAAATTAATATGCATTTTGCGAGAAAGTTGTATAGGTGTCGAAGAGAGGCGGCAAGTAGGGTGATCTCATCTGGCTGATATTAAAATATGTTAAAATAGAGCTCAATCGAAGACCAATTCGAAGGTACCAAAGTACGCACAGTAGCGGGATGGGATTTGCACATAGGTACGTCGAATAAAAGGAAATTTAATGAGTAGAGCCGTTACTTGATGAATTTGGACAAGCAAGTATGTGCTTAGATCACAAATTTTGTCGGGTAACCTTTCGGAGTTGCTTTTCGGAGTTGGGGTCGAGGTCGCTGATAATGGGCACGTTGAGAGGGTCCGGCTGGATGTTTGCTCTGGCAGACGGGGTTCTACTTCTGGTGCGAGGGCTGCGCGATCGGAACATGGCTCTCAACAGCACTGGAGACTGCGTCTGAGTTTGTCTGCCTTTCTGCTCGCCTCTTACAGTCTCCTGCACATCTGGAGGCATCTCAATCACCTGATGCTGCTTGCTCTTCAATGCCGTCTTCACATTCTGCCATGCTGTGACCGGTTGCTCAATACGCAACGGTACTGTCTGTGAGTCTTGCAATCTGTTCAAACGAATCACATAACGGCTTTTTTCATCAACCGACGTCTGAAAACATTGTAACAAGTGTTTACGTACACACATACCGATCAAAATCTTTTTGGTTTGGGCTGATTTGGACCGCTATAAGTCTATTTACAGAACGAAAGGTCCATTTCAAGCCGGTGGGTGATATGGTCAACGTAAGTTTGGCTTCCCATCTTTTTCGGTTTATGTACATGTGTAGAGTAGGTAGGTGCGTACTGCCAAGCAGTGTATCTTATAAATCGTACCTGGAACAGAAACTGGCGGTCCATTACGTTGCCATACAGTAATCGCTGAGGCTGTGCTGAGAACTTCTGCCATAGAAACGTTGGGGTCGACGCGGCCCTAATTATCGTTACAGAATGGTGGTTGTCATCGAGGTTGCAGAGGGACATCTTTTGGGTAAATCCCACACTCGCCTCGCCTCGCCTATCTGCAGTAGTTTCCTCGCCAAACGCGCCAGTTCTCACTGAAATCCCCCTCAAAATACGGTAACGCATTCAAGTTCAGATCATAGACCTATTACTTACATGAAATGCGTAGATCTGGAAAATGAAAAACGACAGAGGAATGCTTGGGCATGTATTATCTTTCGTCAACCACCAAAGTAGTTAGTCGATGCATTGGCTGAAAATATCGGCCTCACAAGGCAGGTACCGGTGTCTCAACTCACAACTCGCTCACCTTGCGCGTGTCTGAGGCTGCCATTTGTTCACACACAATGCAACACAAACTCTTCAAACAACAAACACTTCTGCAACACAAGCACAACTCTTCAAAATTCACAAGGAAGTATAGAATATTTGAATATCCTCTCTAATAGGTGTCTATTGTTGGTATTCGAAAACCAGGCAGAACTTTAACAAAAGAGCAACGGCTAGGTGACAAAGTCGCAACCGAAATAGTGTAACCTGCATATCTTTTCTGAAGACACAAATGGACGAAAATGATGAAGCAATGAAATGAGAGATATGTTTTAAATCGCGATTTAGCATTAGTTTATCGGTAGGAACAAAAGTTACGAGCTGTCAAATATCCGGTGTTCTGGCGATTCGAAGGTACCAAAGTACGCACAGTAGCGGGATTTGCACACAGACACAGGTACGTCGAAGAAAAGGAAATTTAATGAGTAGTGCCGTTACTCACTATACATGTATGAGCGAGTTTCTAAGCGATCCATCATGGAGCGATAATCCTTCATCGTTTGCTCAAACATCTTCTGCAGTTGCGCCATCCGCTGCTCACGGGTCAGTGTCACTGCTGCTTGCTTAAGTTCCTCCTCCGACAACGCCTTCTCTAGCTTGCTCAAATCACGTTTGCTTTTCTAAACAGAATGGCCATTGTCCAGCCCGCTTCCAGTTTTAGGATAACAATTCATTTTTTCAATTTTCGACACTAAAATTTCCTGTAAAACGGGAACTTTTCAACTCAAAACTCAAACTCAAAAAACTCAAAACAAAACAAAACTCAAAACAAAAAACTCAAACTTTTCATTGACTCGTTCTTATTGATTTTGAAAAAGGGTGCGCTTATAG
>JASANB010005531.1:0-37006 GCA_030248155.1 Sabatieria punctata
CCCTGGGGCCAATCTCTCACCTTACAAACCGTTTTACAAACAAAATCCTACAAGTTGGTAAAAATTTTACAAATGTTACAAATTCCGCTCTCTCACCTGACAAACAAGAGGTACGATAAACATCTGTAAATTTCTGACAAACTGATATGATTTTTACAAAGCTTTTAAAAATTTTACAAACGGCGCGAACTGCGCTCTCTCACCTTACAAATATTTGTCCTGACAAGTCTTGTAATTATCGGAGGCGTTTACAAATTTGTCAGCGGCCGTATGGTTGCTTAAAAATGAGTTCATCCTAAAGTTGGCGGCAAGCGGAAATCTGATGGCGTCACAACGACCGGACCGTCACTGACCACGCACCAAAAATAGCCTCCTGTTCAAAATTGAAGAGAACGAAGCAACTTTGTCCGGAAAGTTTAGTGCTGGAGCCAGAAAAGAATAAAAATCGGAGTTTGGACATACTAATGACTGGTGCTCTGTGCTGATCTGGAGGCAAGAGTCAGTTGACAGGTCGGCAATAGAAAGAAAGACATAAACGGCTGAGATTCGCCTACTATCAAAGAACTCGTTATGTACAGTAGACACAAATAACGAACTGCTGGCAGAACAAGAAAATAAATACAGAAATACAAGCTTTCGTGTTAGCATTAGCACCGCACACAACAGACATGGGCAAAGGGAAGGCTGAGGAACGACCATGACCTACCCCCTCAGGCCACTTTACGCCCCCTCAGAAATTTGTGGTAGATTTTTGTATAAAAATAAAAAGTGAATAAATGTGAATAGGTAAACGAGCTCAAAATAGCTACTCTACCCTATTTTAACACAAAATAAGCCAACAAACCTTTACTTAGCCAAAAATCGGCCCTTCTTACTCATCACCCCCTCGCTGCCCCTACACCCATCCCCTTCAGGATTTCTTTGTACACCCCTCAGCCAAAATGCTAAAGCCCATGTCTGACCGCACACATGGGAAGTGAATTAAGCTTCTGGAACTGTCCCATAATTTGTTGGCTCAGGTCGGGTCGGATCGGAAAGCAGACAGTATCATCAAATGGCTGTTCGTTCATTAGGCGAACAGTTTCATGCATGTAGCGCCAGACAGACCGCTCAGAAGGCCGAAAGTCATCGCTGTAAGTCTGTAGAAACCGCTCGCAGCAAGGAAACGCAAGCAAATATGCTACCGGTCGTTTGGAGAACGAGATTTTGTGGCAAAACGGTTCCACTGCATTCTTGAATGAACGTTGTTAAAGTAGCCACCCAATTACTTCGGCGTTCGAGCGAAATCGGCACGTAGCATTCAGCCCATCGAATGTAGAGCTATTACTTGGCCTATACAGCCTTTTTCTTCTTCTGCGGAGGCGAATTCTCGTCATAACTGTCACTTAACACCATTTCTCACTCGACTGTATCACGAAAAATCGCGTGATAATTTTGTTACAAACTTTGTCAGATTATTTCAAATCTTTGTAAGGTGAGAGAGTGAGTTTTGTAGAACCGCTCTCTCACCTTGATAAAATTGTTTGTATTTGTCAGAAAATGTTTGTAATTCTGCTGACAAACTTTGTAAGGTGAGAGAGCGGATTTGTTAGCTTTGACAAATTTCTCTACAAATACAAATGATTTTACAAAATTTTGTGAGGTGAGAGATTGGCCCCAGGTGTCGCGCAGTTGAAAGCCCAACAGATTCTAAAACACCTGACGTATTACATTACAGATATGTGCGTTATTACGGACAGTACAAACAGGAGTGGGTAAAATACGTACGGAACGGACGTAGTACAATGCGCGCTGATTAACAACCATACATCTAGCAGAGAGTTTACTAAAGGTCTTCTTTCCTTTCCTTACCCCGAGACAATTTTAGGACTCTCGGAAACAGAAATATATATTTGGCCAAAAAAAGACCACTTGGCCTTTTCCTTTTTTTCAAGTTTCCGAATAACTTCAAATCACCGCCATTGCGTCAATTTTAAACCAAATTAAAAGATATTTGGCACGATTTATTTTGTGCAGAGGACAACACCCTCATTTTTGACAATCCTATTTTTTCAGGTTCACCAAAAGTAAAAACCAGCCTGATTTTAACCGGCTGTGCTAGAAAGATCGTCTTTTAGGAGGCGAAGTCATTATAAAGATTGGTTAACATGCAAACTTTAGGAAAGATTCGATGAAGGATTCGTGAGATACTTATGTTTAAATTTGATGTCTGAAAATTCAGCAGGTCAGTATATTTCTGAAGGGCAAAAGATTAGAGAAGGCTAGCAGGTTAGGATTTAGCCAAACAATCTTCAAAAAATAGTAGTAATCGAGCCAAAAAATCTTTTAATTCGCTTGAAAATTGATGGAATGACAGCCTGTTGAAATTAATACTGGCGGTCATTATAAACAGGAAACTACAGGGTGTCTCAAAAAAATGATCACATTTCTTTTTACTGCCATTTCCGCAAATTTTGACCAATTAGGCTGAAATTTGGCCTGTAGGTGCCAAAATTCGGGGAATTTTATGTGTTAAAGTTTGGTGCACTAGGCTTGACTTATTCACGAGAAATTTCAAAAAAGTGAAATTTGTTAAATCAACAGTGAAAGCAGGTCGCCGAAAAAATGATCACATTTCTTTTCACTGCCATTTCCGCAAATTTTGACCAAATAGGCTGAAATTTGGACCATAGCTGCCAAAATTCGGGGAATTTTATGTGTTAACGTTTGGTGCACTAGGCTTGGCTAATTCTCGAGAAATTTCAAAAAAGATGAAATTTGGCAATTTGAATAGCGAAAGCTGGTCACCGAAAAAACGTTACATTACATTATCGCCTAAACTCTAACGATAGCGTTGGAGTTCCTGCGTCAACTTTTTACAGACGAATTACCCTGAATTTCTGCGTTTATACTCCAAATTTCATCCAATTCCGACAAAAATTAGGACAAAAGATACAGGAAAAGGAAATGTTTCCATTTTTCGGTGACCGACTTTCACTATTGAAGTTACCAAATTTCACTTTTTTGAAATTTCTCGGGAGTGACTCACGCCTAGTGCACCAAACTTTAACATATAAAATTCCCCGAATTTTGGCACCTATATTCCAAATTTCAGTCTATTTGGTCAAAATTTGAGGCAATGGCAGTAAAAAGAAATGTGATCATTTTTTCGGTGACCGGCTTTCACTATTGAAATTACCAAATTTCACTTTTTTTTAAATTTCTCGGGAATGAGTCAAGCCTAGTGCACCAAACTTTAACATATATAATTCCCCGAATTTTGGCACCTACGATCCAAATTTCAGCCTATTTGGTCAAAATTTGCGGAAATGGCAGTAAAAACAAGTGTGATCATTTTTTTGAGACACCCTGTATGACATAGAAATTTATGAATTTTTCAGCATTTGAAAATACCTCTGATACAATCGAATTGAGCGTTCGTTCGCGCTGCTGTTATTCACTAAGCAAAGGTGTTTTTAGAAGAGTGTGTGTCATTTTACACCAATTTACCTGAAATACGGTGTTTCGTATGAGTGCCAGGATGTTATTGATGACTCCGGTAACAATGTTCAATCCGATCGTGCCAAAAAGCAACAATCTTTTGTCACGTTCCGCTTTCTTCAGTGTTCGTTTGTCCCTGCCGTGGGTGGTAGCTATGAATTTCTTGTAAAGCCGTTCCACCACCACTCCGCATACGATTTGCGTCACCAACAAGCCGACCACAGCCAGCAAAGTCATACTGGACATAATCGTGTCCACTCGGTCAAAGTTGTCTTTCCAGAAACTTGCTTTTCCACTGTTCCGCCAGTAGAGAAGAATGGGCACCAACAAGTACAACAAGATGTAGGGAAAATAGAAGACGAAAGAAGACACCATTAAGACTACAGTAATCCGCCGGCCTCTCGCTTTCTGGTCAAGTCTACTGTATTTTACCGGAGTGGCCAGCCCGTAGACTCTATCGGCTACCAAAGCCGTGAGAAAGCATTGGTTGAGAAAGCGAAAGTAGCTCTGTAATACGTAGCCTGGTTGGTAGGTAGACAAATATTGATCGCCGAGAGCGCAGACCTTGCGCCAACTGTCGAGCGCCCAGAAAAACATGAGACAGTCATTGAGAGCGGCGTAAATATTGAACACACAGCAAGAAACTATTTCAGCCGTGTGTAGACGCAAAGCGCAACTGACAGCGCCGCCCAGCATCACTCTAAGTGTGGACAGGTTGATGTAGGTAAAAAAACAAGTGGCCGGAATACAAAATACTGCGAAAGCGAAACGAAATTCGGTCATCACTGCTTGCCAGAAACAGTAAGTGAGTTGGTAAGGAGGAAAACAATATCCGCCGTTGAGTTGAGCTTGAGATTTTTTTATGTAAAAGCCGAGAAATAGTGGGTAGAATGAGAAGAAACCTAGCGGACCGCAGTCGTTGGGGCAATAGAGTGCGTGAATAAATTTGAACAAACTTTCCACGAACGAGTTTTCAGTGGTGCCACTGTCTAGTTGGTCCAGATGTCTTCTCGAATTATTCCAATTATAGCTAAAAAGTACGGTAAGTATGTGACAGTCAATAAATGAGACTTGGTTTTTAACTCATTTCAACCTAGCAATTTTCGGCCAAAATTCCGAAAAATCAGGTGAAGTGAAACTAGGGTGTGTGTGCGCGCAACCAACTGAGTGGAATTTAGTACCATTTTTTAGTTGTGGATATTCAGAATCAATTTTTATCTTTAGCAGTTTTTCCGCTATATTGAAAGCAAAATAGAGAAAACCAGTTAGAAAATTGATTAATTTAAAAAGGACCAAAAATTATGCTTAGCACATCTCTACCGTATGTACTTCAGTCAACCATCTTCTTCACGTTTGTAGTCTTATAAAGAGCTTACTTGCAAGTTTCTATTAACCCATATGATGTTGCCAGTGTAGTGTTCAAATGGAAATACATGTAACCACATTTATACCTTGCACAAACGTCAGCAAATCTAAAAAACACGTACTAATAGAGTGTACGAAGCTAGATTGCAACGTGCTGTACCGAATTTTGTCAGCAGTGAGATTTCCTGAAGGAGGAAGTTGGCCAAAAAAGTAGCTTTCTGTTCGAACGGACGATACGAAGGCAAGTAATATCAAACTTCCAGACATTACTGTATGTGCATCTGTGGGTGAAAGCGATATGTGGCACATTCAGGAAACTGATCAATTTTCCAACTACGCAAGTATGGTCATCAAATGGTTCACGCAATACGACAAATATGTGCGTGAAATCTTACGCAGCTGAATTTGAGAAATCTGCTACCTCAGTTCACCAAATGGGAAATTCAAAATTTTCGGGGGACTGCATGTAAATTATTGTTGTTTATTCACAGCCGGCTGCAACTGTTTGTTGTTGTGTTTTGTACGATCCGTTGATGGCTGTGTTTTATGCGCTTGTGTTGTTGTGGATGGTGTGCCATGCAAAAGCTCTGAAATGTGGTGGAGACATCGATTTCTGCTATAAATGGGTGGAAGACAAACGTTCATGGGAAGAGGCAGCAGATGCCACACAGGGATCATTCTTGGTGACAATTCACACTGCCCGTGAATTGGATTTCGTCTTGGGCCAGATCTTTGATAGTTAGTCATTCTTTCGATTTTACACTCCGCAGCAAGTTTGTTTTCTTCCGTTTCAGAAAAAGCAAAGCACGCCTGGATTGGCTTGAAGTGCAATGACATTTTGTGTCAGTGGTCCGACGGTAGCCCCCTAGGATTGGCAAATTGGGCCCGTGGACAGCAACCAGGTGTCCAGTCTGCCAATAAGATTAGTTGCGCTTCGATGAATGCTACTGGACGTGAGATCTTTTCTGTTTTATTTTCTTTGTAGTGGCTTGTGCAGACAACCGACCGACCGACCGACCGACCGACCGACCGACCGACCGACCGACCGACCGACCGACCGACCGACCGACCGACCGACCGACCGACCGACCGACCGACCGACCGACCGACCGACCGACCGACCGACCGACCGACCGACCGACCGACCGACCGACCGACCGACCGACCGACCGACCGACCGACCGACCGACCGACCGACCGACCGACCGACCGACCGACCGACCGACCGACCGACCGACCGACCGACCGACCGACCGACCGACCGACCGACCGACCGACCGACCGACCGACCGACCGACCGACCGACCGACCGACCGACCGACCGACCGACCGACCGACCGACCGACCGACCGACCGACCGACCGACCCTGTTTTCACATGCATTGACTGTGTTGTGTTTATAGTTTGGTTTCTGAGAGATTGTACTGAAACGTTGCCGTATATTCTGGAGTCTGAGCCGTTCTGCGACAGTGAGTGAACCTTTCGCAATTTAATTATTATTTGTTGTCATGCAATTTTTTAGAATTTACTCTTGAGACCAACGCCTCTGCCGAGTGGAGCGTTTGCTACAACGATTCTCACTGCAGAGTCGCCTCAGCTATGCGTTCCCGTCGCCGATACATGCTTCATGCTGGCACTCCTGGCTGTCCTGCGCTAACTTTCGAGCAGAAATGTGTATCTGACCAGTTATGCGGTACGAGCCAAAGTTACTGGATGCCTTTTAACTAATCTATTTCAAATGTTTAGACGAAATCCATGCAAGCACACCTAGTCCGTTGGGTCCTCCAGTGACGACCCCGCCGTGGCAGCCAGAGGGATACAAGCCTTTGTGGTTTATTTCTGAATACGTCGAAGGAAACAAATCCAGCTACACTCCTTGGTTCAAAGTGGCGAACGAGACACAGAAGAATTGGAAGCCAGCCAAGATCAGAGGTGGCGAGGATTTGCAGTTTCTGCAGTTGATGTTGGGCAGTTCGAAAGGAGAGCCCGTAATCAGGGCCGGTGCACAGTGGGGCTCTGACCAGCTGCATCCGGAGTGGCCCCCGTTGCCTTTGCATTACTTTGTTTCGTCTCTGCAATACGACTCTGACACGTGGATGGCTCCTCTAGACGTTAAACAGACAACCAGTGACCCGCTGCCCCCCGCCTTTGCGTACAACAACAACACCATGTACTGGTCTGTTGATGGAACACCGGCACCTGCAATCGTTCCCTACAGTGGAGTTGCTTCTCTTATTAGCAGTAAGTGACTGTTGTGCTTGTGTTGAACTGAAGTGTACGTTTTCTCAGCCGCTTGCAACAAGATTCCAGTCAAGAACGGAAGCTCTGTGTTTGTGATGAGTCTGGGCAGTGCCTGTTACCTGATGGGTCCGCAGACGTTTGGCTATGAACAGAGTCTCGAAGCTTGTGAGAGGCTGGGTTTGGGCTGGGAGTTGGCCAGCTTTCCTGAGCCTCAAGCCTCCTTTCTCTTCTATGCCAAGACAATCCTTCCGCTTGGATTTCAGTTGTTTGGGGTTGGTTAAACTAAAGTGGTTGGTCTTGTAAGACGGAATGTAAACATGTTTAGGAGCTAAAGGAGCTCTGGGTATCACCAAAGTGTAGTTCGTTTAATGTGAACAAGACCACCGTTCGAAAGACAGATTGTATGAAGCAGCTACCGTTCCTGTGCATGTACGACTGTGCAGTACATGGTTTGTTTTCTTTATTTGTCTGTTATACCTGTCTGCATGGGTCCCGGCCCGGTCTGCAAAGCAGGTCTGGTTGGCCCTAAGCCATAAGTCCATAAGCGACGCCGTCCCAAAATCCCGATTTTTTGACTCCCCCTCTCCAAAAATCGCCAGCGTCGTTTCCAGTTAATATACGTTTAGATTGCGTTTCAAGTGTGGCAATTCGTATGCTGAAAATGGCCCCTGAAGACTACGACAATCGCTTATTTGAGCCTGATAACTGGAAGCGAGAACGTACATCACATTCGCATTTGTAGTCTGTTTTTCAAATCTTGCTTTCAGGCTGCAAACAGTTTGAAAAGTCTGTCGATCAAGATGAAAATCAGCCGATAGGAGTGCCATATTGTTACAACGTTGGAAAGCGGCCTATTGAGTGGGTGTTCGATTATCGGTCAAGATACTCCAATCCTGGCTGGTCTGAGCACTGGCTTGACGTGGATAATCTGGTTACCATCAGCAACAGAGTGGAACAGGAAGAAGTTGAGTTCATGCTGGAAAAGTTTATGAACGACCAGCCAGGTTTGTTGCTTGTGCAGTCAGGGAAACGGTACCATATATGGTGCAGCCTGAGGCCTCGATCGAAAGGGTACCATATATGGTACCGGTACGCCTTCAAGTGGTACCATATATGCTACCACTTGACGTTGAACCGGCACCATATATGATACCGTTTCCATATATGTGTACTGGTACCATACATGTTGCTATTTCCCTGACTGTTGTATGCACTATTTATGGTCTTTGCGGTTTATCAGTTGATTTTCAGAGCCAGAGGACCCGTGTGTCACCATACAAAGCATTCCGGACCATAGAATGATGTCAATAGGTCGCTACTGCTACGTATTTCACCCGGATCTTGCCGTAACTGACAGTTTCCAAGCAGAGGAGGTGTGCATGAAAGCAGGCCAGAAGTTCGGTTTCTACGCTGGCACAGCGGCCACAACCAACAGTCAAACTCTGATAGACAGTCTCAGTCAATTTTCTGCCCAGTTTAAGGTTGTGGTGTGCACTCAGTTCTGAAGATTTAATCAGAATTTTGGTTCTAGAAGAATCATTACTGGATTGGTCTGCGAGCCATGTCAAATCATGCAAACAAAATAGAGGCCTGGGGTTGGGCAGAGAACAGCTTTGGAGTTCCATGGACCGAGAGCTTTTACAAGAAACCGCGGTGGCCCTATCTAGATTTGAACAGCATGCAAGACAATTTCACTCTGAACAAGATCTCTGAGCAAACATTCACTGCTCGCAAGGCCAAGCGTTGTTCGGTGCTTGAATACTCGGTCCTTCGCTATCCAAAATACTCTAAGGAAATTTCAAGATATCGTATCGGTTCAGTTGACTGTCGTGAAGTGCATCCTTTCTTGTGTCGCAGTGTGTACCAACCACCCAATCCCTCCAACGAAACTCTGCCTAAACAAGGAGGTGAGAATAGTGTTGTTTATGGACCCCTTGGTCTCTGTACATTGTGCTCACCTGGTTTTCAGTCTTCTGCTCGCAACCAGAATTCGGAAGTTGGACGGCCTCCACTGATATTCGGTGCATGTTTATGCCAATGCGATTGGCCAATTACGAAGATGCCAAAGCTTTTTGTAAACAACATGGAGCTCATATCGGAGCAGCTACTGCCGACTATCTCCATGAAAAGTTCGCAAACGTCTGGGTACGTTGCATTGCCAAGTTGACTGTTTTCGGCACAGTGCAGTAGTACTGTTTTTGCAGAGAGCAGGTCCGTATACAGATTACTGGTTTGGAAAGGGAAAGAACCGTTGGGAGTATCGCTACCAAAACTACTACGTTGAAGATGTTCAGGCCGAGAAAGAGAATTTGGTAGCTGAGCGATGTGCTCAGCTGGACGTGAAGTCAAGGAAGATTGTGTTGACGTCTTGTTCCAGCCACGGACATCCTGTTCTGTGTCAGTATGGGCCATACTGTGAGTTCTGTCCTGACTGACTGACTGACTGACTGACTGACTGACTGACTGACTGACTGACTGACTGACTGACTGACTGACTGACTGACTGACTGACTGACTGACTGACTGACTGACTGACTGACTGACTGACTGACTGACTGACTGACTGACTGACTGACTGACTGACTGACTGACTGACTGACTGACTGACTGACTGACTGACTGACTGACTGACTGACTGACTGACTGACTGACTGACTGACTGACTGACTGACTGACTGACTGACTGACTGACTGACTGACTGACTGACTGACTGACTGACTGACTGACTGACTGACTGACTGACTGACTGACTGACTGACTGACTGACTGACTGACTGACTGACTGACTGACTGACTGACTGACTGACTGACTGACTGACTGACTGACTGACTGACTGACTGACTGACTGACCAGCTATTTGCTTCAGATCATCAACATTTCTGGATCGGTCTGTATTGTGAGAGTCCATTTAACCGCACGACATGTAGTTGGGTGGATGGGACCGACTTCTTCTATGACAATTTCCTCACTCCTCAAGAGCCACCGTTCCAGGAAGGCTTTGTTACTCACACTCACAAATGCGTGGCCATCAGAGCTGATCCTTCTCATAAAACATACAGTATGGTTTTGATGCATTCAGTCGATATAGATCAGTAGACCAAACGGTGCTCCTGCTTCAGAATGGGTCCATAGACAGTGTTGGGACAAGCTCAGACCTGCTATGGAATTCATGAGATACTGCGAGAGTAAGTTGGGGTATAGTATAAATCAGTAGAAGTAGGTGGGTAAATATGGTATGAGATACAGTGCATTGGCATAAACTATGTACATAGTATATACGTATATATTTACAGCTTGAATTCTAGAATGGCAGTGTGCCGAGCCAACCATCAATTTGAAGCAGTGTCATGGTGGTATGTTACGTAAAGCCGAAGCTCCCATTCAGTGGAACAAATGTCAACTCAACAGTCACGTCTCGACTCGAACTCAACATGATGTGGTTGTTGCACCATGTACGTTATCCTTATAATTTTAGTTTTTCTTTTGTTCAACTAATACTCTGATCATTTAGGTTCAAAAATTTGGGTTCCAAAGAGCAATTTAAAGGATATCAGTGAATACGCTGGAGTTGAGAGGGAGGGCGGCAAATATCTCGAACTGATTCCAAATGTGGCTACCAAAAGCTTGGGGTGTTTCTATCTGTCTTCCACGAATGAAGGGCTCTCCATGTGGCCATATCCCTGGAACTCTCCTCGTCCAGTAGTTTTGGACAAGAAATACAACACCTTACTGACATTTGAGGGACGAGACAAATGGACCTTCCAGTTTCCTGTCTTCCACACCCTGTCTCACTTATATGAAGTGTTCAGCGCCATCAAGCGGCTTGCAGCTTTGAAGGTGGCTTATCGCTGGTACACTGTAGGAGCCAGATGCTTTCCGTAAGTATTCTTGGCTAGTGATCATGTGCAGTCAAAAGAATGGTTCAGGTACATAGACAGAGATGTCAGTAAAAGCTACTGGGACTGTCGTTGGATGTCAGGCAATTATGGGCCCAACCTCACCTTTCAGTACGGAACCAATTGGGGCATCAGCTGGAAGTCCAGCTGGGCTTTCTTCTCTGACGCCTACCACACTGGTTCCCGGTGTGACCTTCCTGACGACAAAACCATCCGGCAGCACAACCCAAAGTTGAACCACAAGCAATTAGCACAGTTTAAAAAGCGCTGGACAACACTTTTCTGCTCCTCCAACATCTCCGCCATTTCTGGCCTTGTTACGTCATCGCCATCTCTGCATGCACTTCTCAGCACTTGGAGGAAAATCCACAACCGTCCCAACGAGTTCGCACTGCAACGTTGCGTTGTTATCGACTCAGATACTGCAGCCAATCTCTTCCCAAAAGGTAACCAACTAACTTGTGCGTTTAAAAGACCACCGGTTTTCAGTCTTGTACATGTCACAGTGTGATTGGTCGAATTTGGCTGGAAGTGTCGGTCTGTTGGTTCAGTCGACTGACATCTTTTACTGGCTGGACGGTCGCGCTTATCGAGTGCCCGATCTACAGAATGAACTGCCTGCTTACAGAGGCAAAGAAGGTCATCTGCTCTATACCAATTCCAGTCGCCCCTACTCCCACCTGCAGACTGAGAATGGACTGGTGAACGACCGGCCCATTCCGCACTACTGGCACCTGCACGCCTTGGACAACAGTGACAACTTGATCTATGACAGCATGCCCACTACAGCTGATTTCTTCATAAAGCCTGCTTATGAGTGTGGATATCAGTGTACTGCCTCTGTCTTTACTGTTTTGGCTGTTTCTGTCAGTTGTTTGTTGCCTGTTTTGACCTGATGAGGCTCAAGTGTTGTGCATTGAACGGTTTTCGTATGTGCGTGTCGTGTTGTAATAGTCACTGGTTAGTTTGAGCGGTTTTTTCTCACTTGGATGGTTGTTCTGGATTACAGTGATCTTATAATATGTAGTACGTATATCCCATATCCATAGATATAAAATAAGCTAGTGATGTATTTGCTTGCTATCAGTATCTTGGTCGGACTGTTTAGCTTGTCAAACTCTTGCTCGGACAACTCATGAATTTTTTGCCAAATTTTTAAATTTTGCTAAATCAGAGCTAATGTTGCACAAAACAGCATATTTTGACGAAAACCGAAAAGAATCGAGGTTTTTAGCTATACCATATTTTATCATGCTAAGGGACCAGGTATCACGTCTTTTCCTCGCGGACAGTTCCTCGCGCGACAGTTCCTCGCCGACTTTTCCTCGCGCGACTTTTCCTAGCTGCGACTTTTCCCCGCGCGACTATTCCTCGTGCGACTTTTCCTCGTTGAAATAAAAACGTTTTATCTGTTTTGTACAGTACGCTATAACAACGTTCCAGCTGCTATCTACAGCCGAAAAACCATATACATTATACGGCGTACCCAGGATTTTGCAAAGGCAAAGGTGGATGTAAAATTTTGGAAGTTGCCTAGTTGGGGCCACTGCCCAACAAGGGCGAAAAAATTTCGCAAAAACAGCCTTCAAAGTTTTGTGAAAGCGGCCCCTGGTCTGATCGTAATTTGAGTGATTTGTTGCAGAATTACAATTTACAATTTGGTTGTACATGTAATAAATTTCATTCTTTACGCTGCAAGGTGAAATTCAGCTTCCATCAGCTCTAAAAGTACATTTTAAATCTGGGGGGATTTTTTTGGGGTATTCTGCAAATTCTGGGGGTTTCTGGGGGAATTTTTTCTCTGATTTAGGGGTTTTTTGGTCTGCAGACCTGGCAACACTGCCAATACACATGGCAGTGAACAAGAAGGTGCATGGCGCCCAAGTAATGAAAGGAAAGAGCCTGAATTTAGACAATTGACACAAGCTCAAACCCCAAGATTTTTAGCTTAGTTTTGAAGAAATCGATTTATCGAGTTTTCTGCTTGTGGTCTGACATACCACTATCTCGGCAAAGTTCCACTTTGCCTCGCACTTTGCGCTCTGCTCGGTTTTTGGACGATTTTCTGGAGACCGACCCAAATTAGGTCCACCTACTGTATTATCAAACTTCTCTCTCTGCACTTAGTTTTTCGGCACGCGCGATCAGAAAACAGAGAAATAAAACAAGACTTTGAGCACTGTCAGGTGTTCATTGCTGTCAAAGATGATTTACATTGTAGAACCGGCTAACCGATTGTCGCCGACCGGTGAGCTGACCTGTGCCCTGCATTAGGCTTGATAAGAACATACTGTACGCTCGGCATATTTATTCCTACGAGGAAAAGTCGCGCGGGGAAAAGACGTAGCGAGGAAAAGTCGCGCGAGGAAAAGTCGGCGAGGAACTGTCGCGCGAGGAACTGTCCGCGAGGAAAAGACGTGTAGCCAAGGGACCAATATGGCCCATGTTGCAGAATATCAACTATATTGTTATTATATTGGGAAACATAACACCGTTCTCTTAAAAGTTTCAAGTATCGAGATAAACTGCTCTATACAACATTTTGTGCAACAAGGATCCGAGCCCAGCTGCTGTGTGTGTACTAACCCATATGTGTTTCACTAACCCATTTCAGAAATAAAACTTTGTTCGTAAAAAAAAACTATATTGTGTGCACATAACATTCCAATCATACCTTGCCGGAGTTTTCCAGTTTAGACCTGGTCTTATAACTGGAAAATGCCCAAATTTAGGATAGTTTTTGGCGACCTTTTGAAGACCATAGCTACCTGGAATATGGTATTTCACTACAAAAAACCGGTTTTCTGGACAAAACTTGAATTCTTTTTCACCTAGACGGTTGTTCCAGACATATTTGACCGTTACGCTTGACTTGTAAAACTTTATTTGAATCATGTTTCATCTTCAAAATGTACTTCTGCCTTTGTTTTTCATGATAGACAGCTTTTTTTACACAAAAACATTTACTTATGTGCTAAAATTTGCCAATCTGTCTTACGTAAGTCTATTACAGTCATGTCTCGTTAATCCGGACCTCGTTAATCCGGATATTCGCCTTCCAGACAAGATTAGGCCAGGTCCCAACTTTTCCCCATGTTATATGACTCGTTAATCCGGATCCGGATTCGTTAATACGGACAGAAAATTTGGGGTCCCAACTTCGAAATTTGTATGGTAAAGTGATTCGTTAATCCGGATTTGGTTAATTTGGACACGATCCATGCGCAATTTTTCAATTCAGGTGTGAATTTTCAATTGAATAATGCTTTTCGTTGGGTCAGAATGTGATTATTTTTGCCTTTTTAGGAGCTATAATCAGCTTAAATAAGTTTTTGGGTTTTAATTAGGAGGTACAGCTGCAGAATCTGATGTGCAACTAGCAAAAAGCTGTCATTTAGGCCTTTGACCCGAAAAACAGTGTTTTAGCTTTGATTCGTTAATCCGGAAATTCGCTAATCCGGACAAAATTGGCTAATCCCAACTTGTCCGGATTGACGAAACATGACTGTAACTAGAAAATGGGTGTCTATGAACCCAGTTTTCTGACCACCTATCAGAAGACTATGGTCTTAAACAAAAACCTTATAAGACAATGGTCTTCTAACTCTGGTGTACTGTTATTTAAATATATTAATATTAAAATGAAACTATTATTAATAGTGCCATTTTAATAGTATTAAATCTATATTAATATTAAAATAGATGGCCTACTATTATATTAAATTAAATTAAAAATACACAAAGGGGCTGAATAAATATAGCATTTTAATAGTTTTAAACCTTGTTTGACAATCAAGGAAGGAGATACCTGAATACAATACTATTTAAATCATAATTTTACCACAGAAAGTGACGAAAATTGAAGATTTCTGACTGCCCTCTGAATCTCGAATGTGTTTTCAGTTGCAAATAGTAGAACTTTTCTCACTAATAGAATAGGCATGAATGACAAAAGGACCTAAATATAGTCAATAAACCTATGTAAGTCTTTCCTTTCAAAAGTTTCGCTTTAACTACTGTATGCATCAATAGTTTTTTCTATGGCTAGGTTGTGTTCAAATGCAATTTAAAACCACGTTCAGACAGAATCATTTCTTTTCGACTACATTTTAGAATGTACTATTAAAATGCTATTAAAATACTATTAAAATTGTTATTTAATAGTATTAATATTAAATCTAAATTAAAATTAACAGAGGACTATTATATTAAGAGTCAGTCTCTGGGCCAATCGAGTTTCAGTATTCAGACCCAAAAATGAAACTTTGGCGTGGAGGGCTCAAAGTTGAAGGACTAATACGTATGGATAGGTTATATAACCACCGCAAAGGATATCCCGATTCGACGCTCCACGCTCGAGATACGGCCTTCTGAAAATCGGTCCGCTTAACTATGGGACCAAAATTTCAAAATCGAATTTCTAGTGCACTAGTCAGTATTGGGACTTAAAAATTGGGGGTTTAGGGTAACTTTTAGAGTACTTTCAGAATCAACGGTCGAATTCCATTTTCAATGAAAAAAATTTTTTTCGACCCCCTTTGGAGCCCCCTAGCTCGTCTGGAACCCCCCCTACACCGTTTTTTTTATTTCAGAATATTGTAGCGCTATCAATTCCCTACAGTTTGGTATAAGCCACATTTTCTGACCCGTGGAAGAAAGTGGTGAAATATGGCTTCAAATTTGAAAAATCCTCAAATTTTTAGTTTTGGTTTTGGTTTTAGTAACTAAAAATTTGAGGATTTTTCAAATTTGAAGCCATATTTCACCACTTTCTTCCACGGTTCACCCAATGTGGCTTATACCAAACTGTAGGGAATTGATAGCGCTACAATATTCTGAAATTAAAAAAACGGTGTAGGGGGGTTCCAGACGAGCTAGGGGGCTCCAAAGGGGGTCGAAAAAAATTTTTTTCATTGAAAATGGAATTCGACCGTTGATTCTGAAAGTACTCTAAACGTTACCCTAAACCCCCAATTCTTAAGTCCCAACACTGATTAGTGCGCTAGAAACTCCAGCAGGAAATTTTGGTGCAGTACCAAAACTAAAAATTTGAGGATTTTTCAACTTTGAAGCCATATTTCACCACTTTCTTCCACGGGTCAGCCAATGTGGCTTATACCAAACTGTAGGGAATTGATAGCGCTACAATATTCTGAAATAAAAAAAACGGTGTAGGGGGGTTCCAGACGAGCTAGGGGGCTCCAAAGGGGGTCGAAAAAAATTTTTTTCATTGAAAATGGAATTCGACCGTTGATTCCGAAAGTACTCTAAACGTTACCCTAAACCCCCAATTCTTAAGTCCCAACACTGATTAGTGCGCTAGAAACTCCAGCAGGAAATTTTGGTGCAGTACCAAAACTAAAAATTTGAGGATTTTTCAACTTTGAAGCCATATTTCACCACTTTCTTCCACGGGTCAGCCAATGTGGCTTATACCAAACTGTAGGGAATTGATAGCGCTACAATATTCTGAAATAATAAAAACGGTGTAGGGGGGTTCCAGACGAGCTAGGGGGCTCCAAAGGGGGTCGAAAAAAATTGTTTTCATTATTAGTGGAATTCGACCGTTGATTCTGAAATTACTCTAAAAGTTACCCTAAACCCCCAATTTTTAAGTCCCAACACTGATTAGTGCGCTAGAAACTCCAGCAGGAAATTTTGGTGCAGTACGAAAACTAAAAATTTGTGGATTTTTCAACTTTGAAGCCGTATTTCACCACTTTCTTCCACGGGTCAGCCAATGTGGCTTATACCAAACTGTAGGGAATTGATAGCGCTACAATATTCTGAAATAAAAAAAACGGTGTAGGGGGGGTTCCAGACGAGCTAGGGGGCTCCAAAGGGGCTCGAAAAAAATTTTTTTCATTGAAAATGGAACTCGACGGTTGATTCAGAAAGTACTCTAAAAGTTACCCTATGCCCCCAATTTTTAAGTCCCAACACTGATTATTGCGCTAGAAATTCGATTTTGAAATTTTGGTCCCATAGTCAAGCGGACCGATTTTCAGAAGGCCGTATCTCGAGCGTGGAGCGTCGAATCGGGATATCCTTTGCGGTGGTTATATAACCTATCCATACGTATTAGTCGTCCAACTTTGAGCCCTCCACGCCAAAGTTTCATTTTTGGGGTCTGAATCAGTGTGGTGCACTTTTTATCTAGGTAACTAGGTAACTAGGTATACCTAGTATTACCTAGTTAATATTCGGGAAAAGTACCTAGATTTACTTTACCTAGTTGCTGGTTACTCTATTTTACGTAGTTTTACTTTACCTAGTTTTAAATCCACATAACTAGGTACTTCTAGGTAGAACAACTTTACCTAGCTTGATATTTTCACTTTTACGTGGCTTTTTCAGTCAGCAAACCTTCAAATTTCCGGCTTTCCCACAGTTACAGTGGCCCAGAGAATGAACTTCTGACTTTTTTGATGAATAAAATACAAATATTTACTTGAAATGTGTCAAATTTTGTAAATTATAACTCCACTAACTTCATCATTGTTCTATTGAACCAAAAATAATATTTTGACTTGATTTCGAGCGTTTTAGGTTTACCTAGTATTACCTAGTTTTTCTGGGCTTTACCTAGTATTACTTTACCTACTTTCTTATCTGAGAACTTTACCTAGTATTACTTTACCTAGTTTTTTAGGTGACAACTTTACCTAGTATTACTTTACCTAGTTTCAAATTTTCAAAATGCACCACACTGGTCTGAATATGGCAAAGGACCAAGACTCGATCGGTTCAGAGACTGACTCTTAATATTAAATTAAAATTAAAATCGGCCAGTTCTATTATATTAGTATTAAATTAAAATATAATTTCACTATTAAAATTACAGTACGGTGGTCCTCCAAGCGGAAATCGCCGGTACGTTACGTAGCCACCTACGTGTACGTGCGTTTACTGTGTGGGTGCATTTTAAAACAACACAACAGCGCGTGCGAAAACCAAAATTTTTTCTTCGCTACGTGCCTGCCAGTCTGTCGTCAGCAACCGGCTGAGCGGAAGAAGCGTGCAAAACGTTAAACAATTTTTCTCCGCCAGTCATTTTAACCCGCTTTGCATAATCAATGCGCCCACCAAAGGAAGGGCCAACGCAATGACTGCTGACGTGTTTATGCTAGCAGCAGCTGGCCCGGCTGTCCAAAATCGATTGCAGCTGCTTCATAGATAGATGCGTGCGTCATGTTTACCATAGATGCTTGGCCGCCTCAGAATTCTGGTCTACGCACGTATGTGGCGCGTGCACCGACGAGCCTATAAAAAGGAGTGGCGATAAACAACCTCCAGTACAACCACTTTGACTCGATCAAAACTGTTGTGTCTATGCTGTCTCTCCGTCAAAACTGTTTGAAAGCCCGAAGCACCTATCTGAGGCAGGTCCTTCGCTCGCTCGCTCTGTCCGTGCAGGACAAGGGCGCCGATTTCTCGCAAACTCGCCAAATCGGTAAGACTGCTTTTAGCTACCCTACCTATCACAGTCAGGCACTTAACGCCGTTTATGGTACCGGTACCTAGGGTAGTGGTACCATATACAGTCGGGGCCTGTGGTGGTGCCATATACGTATATAAGGTACCGGTATCGTATATGGTGTCGGTACCATAAACGGCGTTAAGTGCCTGACTGTATCATTTGATTGTATTCTTTCTCCTAACCAGCAAACACTTCACTACCTAGTACCTACTAAAGGAAGTTATCTTTAGAAGATGTGTTGGAATCGGTGTTTGGTCAGAAAAGCAGTTCCATCCATCCGGTGGTGTCGCCTCACCAGCCAAGTTGGGCCAGGCGCTGGCAAGTTGAGCATCTGGCAAAGAACAGACGTTCCGCACCTACTCTGAACGAGGTGCTGGACAAAGTCGGTCTCTGGAAACAACACCTCTCCATTGATCTCGTCTCTCAACTGCCAGAACATCTGCTTGCTCATGTGGTCGGGCCTTTTGACCCGCAACAACCAGGTCTCGAACAGCTTTACCGAAACTCTCTCGATTTAGCTCAGCTCAAAGGACACACCGCTATTGTAAGTAAACTTGTTTTTTCTAAGCCCTCAGTTGCGATGCAGACCCAAGTCCTACGATTTTGTCACAAAGAAAGTTTCAGGTGTTTCGGCTGCCGTCAGTGGCGTTCACCGGTTTCGCCGCTCTGAAGAGTTCTCTTCTAGCCATGCAGACGCTGAAGAAATGGCTGGACAGCAACGCCAACGCCACCGTCAAGATGGAGCGCGTTTTCTGTCTGGTTGATGAGCCCGTTGACATGCCACTCTACGAAAGGAGAGGAAAGGGGGGGGGGGAGTAAAGGGAGGGGGAATTATTGGGACAATTCTTTCCGCTCGGAAAGCATTGAATTGACACCTCTGTACATACTGTCTATGTGGACATTACGGTTGTGTTTGTTTGTATTACGTAAATATTTGGATTAAACTTTTTGTCAATTTACGTTGTTCCTGCGACAAAGAAATGCCGGATAGAATAGGCACCAAGGTTTTCGTGGTCAGCGAATCCATTGCTGGCATAACTATAATCAGTGGATTACTGTATTTTGAGGTCCCGACACGAAGATTGTTATTTTGCAGAGGAGGAAGTAGAGATAGGAAAGGGTAAAAATACGAGAAAGAAAGAAAAAAAGAGTAAAAAGGGAAGAAGGAAAAGATGAGCGAAAAAAATAGAAAGGGAAGAGATAAAGAAGGGGGGGGGAAAAAATTTATGCCTGCCTGGTGCTCGGAAACGCTCAATAGAATAGGCAATAAAAAGGTTTCTATTTCTGACATAGCCATCATCTCTGGGTTAGGGCCCTATAATTTCGGAAATTTCCGAAATTTCCCGGGAAATTTCCGAATTTGAGTGTCATTTCCGAATTTTCCATTTTTTTCCGAACTTTCCGAATATGGAATGTTTCGTATAAAATCGTAAGTTACATACGTGCCCGCAAAAGTCTGCAACATCGTAGTTTAAATAAGCGCGCATGAAACAACACCGATTTTCTTAGCCTGAACCAAGTTAAGTTGCGCAGTTGACGGGTACTGTAAGGTTTATATATTTTTTATTTTACAAGAGCTGCGTGCAGAGGGTGTTGAAGCTGCAGCACCTGAGCAACTGCAAGCCTGTCTGGACAGTGCAAGTCAGACAGTGAGTGTGCTGGCCGGTTGACGTGCGGCGGGCTTTACTGGCCGCTCGGACTGCCTGTGTTATCGCTCTTGCCCACTGTCTAAGTTGCTTATGTCAATGCCTTCTTCGGCCAAATCTGACGTCGAAAAATGCGTCCGTTGTCAAGTGAATTGCAATGGTTCAGATTGCTTGTTCTGCTGCTTTTGTCATCGTCGGTTCACCTGTAAGAGCTGCTTTGGCTAGTCCTGTCTGGGAGCCCAAACTGCGACCCTCCATCTTGCCACACTGTTGCTCACCGAATCACTATCAAGCAAGGAAGAGACGGAATGGTTTTCGCTATTTGCTGTCGTGACTGCTACATGACGATCAAACGTGACCAGGTACCAACCTTGCCCACACTACTTTCTGCTGCCGAATCTAGAAATTCCTCGGCCCAGACAGATCGACCTGAACAATTGCCAGACCTCCTCATGGGTGCAATGAAATGATGTTCGTGCAACTGGCCAAAGTAACCGAGGATTTGAGTCACGTCCAAATCTGCTTCGGCCCCAAAGATCTCTACGCCTCTGTTCTTGCGTACGGCCAAAAACGGACTGCTCATTCGGGTCCAGATGAGTATCATCCTTACTTTGACAAGGCGCAACTTGTAACCCCAGTAGCATTTGTGACTGGGAGCGCGAGCAAAGTGAGCGACAGCGACGGGACCTAAATAACAGGACCAACCGGCTGGTCATCAATTGACGACTCCTCAGGACGTCTCTCAGTTGGTCAAGGATCGCTTCTCTGACCAAGAGTTGACCTTGCCACAATTTCCAGCCACCATCCATCAATTGCCATAAAGAATGGGCCAGAAGGTGGTTGTCGGCTAAATGACTTGGCTGCAAAGAAGACCATTCTCTCCAGAAAGCCGTGCGGTTTTGATGGCAGTTCAGCGGAGGTATTCGAGTGGTATTCATTGGTTGACCTGACTCCATGGCAAGCGAAGAAAGCGTTCGACTTGCGAACCGATTGTAGCGAAATGCGGGACAATGATCAATCTGATCTGTTTAGTGAGTTACAGCACACTCCGCATTTTTCCAAGGGGGAGCTTAAGACAAAAGCCTCCGTGTAACTTGTTGTTGTTTGTTTATTCTCTTTCTATCTTTTAGTAGTGATTTTTCTAGTAGCCATCATTGCAGATTGGTAGGTAGGGAGGGTGTATGTAGTCAGTCGATTGGCCCAGTAGCTTCCTTGCACTGCAGTACAGTAAACCTTCAAGCCCTTGAATCTCAAACCGAAGTTCATCATTGGGTGACAACACTGCTGCATTTTGGAGAGCAGATCGATTTTGGCTTCAGATGTGCTGCAATCGAGTGTCTGATCTGCGTACAAAACTACGAACGAAACAGGGGAATTTGTTACTGGCTAAAGTTTTGTTCGTACGAGCAAGTGTTCAGAAGACTCTACAGAGAAATTAGAGAAGTATCTATCTGATGATGCGCAATCCTGCTTACTCCTTTTTCAAAGCTGTCAGGACACTGGATCCAGTCCAGGTTCCACTCTTTGACATGGGAACTTTGACAAAGTCGATGCGGATTTTGGTCAATGCTTGCGAATTGTGATTCAGCAAAATCATGAACTCCCATACTAGGGCCCTATAATTTCGGAAATGCCTTTTTGCAGATTTCGGAAATTTGGAAATTCAACTTTCGGAAATTTGGGAAAGCAAAAAACGGCAAAATCGGAAATTTTCGGAAATCCATTTTTTTCTAAAAAAAACCATTTAAAGGTATTGTAGCATGGTATAACCAGTTCTACTATTGCATTAAAACTATGTGCATTAAAGAAATCGTTTATAGAGCTCATTTTAACAGCAAACATTCAACAGTATGTGACGAGATTCACCATAGACACTAGACCGGATCGAATCAATCAGACAGTGTTAAAGCCAAGTCCACAGTAGTATTTAAGTGAAGTGACACTCAAACTCGATCGCTGAGGTGCTTGAACGTTTGAAAGGAATGAAAACGACCTCTCTGCATCCACAGAATTGCATGGAATGTTTAGTGCTGTTGTAGCTATCTCTGAGAGCAACGGAAGACGTCCTTTTGAGCACAACCAAAACTTTCGCAAATCGAACTGATCAGATTCAACATCAGCCTGTTGGACAATCTCTTTGTACACTTCCCACTCTGAGCGGATTGCAGCTGTACCTGTAAACGTACTACATACTGTATGTGAAATCAAGTTCATGATTTTGCTGAACTCACCCGTAAGCATTGGAATGTGTCCAGACACTTTGTCAAAGTCCATATCCAAGAGTGGAACCTGGACTGGATCCAGTGTCCTGACAGCTTTGAAAAAGGAGTAAGCAGGTTGCGCATCATCAGATAGATACTTCTCTAATTTCTCTGCAGAGTCTCTGAACACTGCTCGACGCAACAAACCAGTAACAGTTCCCTGTTTCGTTCGTAGTTTTGCACGCAGATCTGACACTCGATTGTACACATCTGAAGCCAAAACCGATCTGCTCTCAAAATGCAGCAGTGTTGTCACCAATGATGAACTTCATTGAGATTCAAGGCTTGAAGGTTTACTGTACTGGTGTAAAGGGGGCTGGGCCAATCGACTGACTACATACACCCCTACCTACCAATCTGCAATGAAGGCTACTAGAAAATCACTACCAAGATAGAAAGAGAATAAACAAACAACAACAAGTTACACGGAGGCTTTTGTCTTAGCTCTCCTAATAGTGAGTGTGCTGTAATCAATAAACAGATCAGATTGATCATTGTCCCGCATTTCGCGCAATTCAGTTCGCAAGTCGAACGCTTTCTTCGCTTGCCATGGAGTCAGGTCTGTGCCAATGAATACCCTCGAATACTGCGGCTTCGCCATCAAAACCGCACGCTTTCTGGAGAGAATGGTCTTCTTTGCAGCCAAGTCATTTAGCTCGACAACCACCTTCTGTCCATTCTTTGAAATTACAGTCCGGATGTTGGAAATTGTAGCAGAGTCAACTCTTAGGTCAGAGAAAACGTCCTTGACCAACTGAGAGACGTCCTGAGGGTTCGTCTGACTGGTGACCAGCCCGTTGATCACAATATTTAGGTCCCGTCGCTGTCGCTCACGCACTTCGCGCTCCCAGTCACAAATACGCACAAGTTCTGAGTGCGCCTTGTCGTAGGATGCTGTCGGATTGGGAATAGGCAGTCCGTTTTTGGCCGTACGCAGAACAGAGGCGTAAGTCTTTGGGGCCGAAGCAGATTTGGACAGCTGACTCAAATCCTCGGTTACTTTGGCCAGTTGCACAGACATCATTTCTATTTTTTCCATGAGGGAGGTCAAGTCCTGTTCAGGTCGATCTGTCTGAGCCGAGGAATTTCTAGATTCGGCAGCAGAAAGTAGTGTGGGCAAGGTTGGTACCTGGTCACGTTTGATCGTCATGTAGCAGTCACGACAGCAAATAGCGAGAACCATTCCGTCTCTTCCTTGCTTGATAGTGATTCGTTGAGCAACAGTGTCATGATAGGAGGTCGCAGTTTGGGCTCCCAGACAGGCCTTGCCAAAGCAGCTCTTACAGACGAACAGACGATGACAAAAGCAGCAGAACAGGCAATCTGAACCATTGCAATTCACTTGACAACGGACGCATTTTTCGACGTCAGATTTGGCCGAAGAAAGCATTGTAAACGCTTAGACAGTGGGCAAGAGCGATAACACAGGCAGTCAGAGCGGCCAGTAAAGGCCGCCGCACGTCAGCCGGCCAGCACACTCACTGTCTGGCTTGCACTGTCCAGACAGGTTTGCAGTTGCTCCAGTGCTGCAGCTTCAACACCCTCTGCACGCAACTCTTGTAAAATAAAAAATATATAAACTTTACAGTACCCGTCAACTGCGCAACTTAACTTGGTTCAGGCTAAGAAAATCGGTGTTGTTTCATGCGCGCTTATTTAAACTACGATTTCAGACGCTTGCGGGCACGTGTAACTTACGATTTTATACGAAACATTCCATATTCGGAAAGTTCGGAAAAAAATGGAAAATTCGGAAATGACACTCAAATTCGGAAATTTCCCGGGAAATTTCGGAAATTTCCGAAATTATAGGGCCCTAGCCCATACGGTATAATCTGTCAAACGAAAGACAACTGTTAATTCGGTAAAGATATAAACCTGTTTGGATGGCATAAATAGTGGTGCCATTTGATGCAGAAATTCAGTGTTGCCAAGTGTGGCACTATATAGGAAACACGAGCTTGTTGGCGGAGTACGAAATAGTTGGACTTGCTACGACCTGGCAACACCGTGCACGTTTCAGCTGCCGTATTTGGAGCGTCTTGCAAGCTAGACATGAAGAGGCTGTTGCTTTCGATACTTACTTGGATCGCTGTCGTTGGTAGCGTATTTATACGTACTATGGTCGGAACGCAATTGAGTTAAAGATTAGACTATTTGTTTAGGATTTCGAAAAGGAAGGGCTTTCTGAATTGTTTTTCACTTCTGGTTGAGCAAGACATTTTTAAAAATTAAGCTTAGAAGAAGTTTGAGTTACTTTGGTTTCTCGTATTTTTGACCGATTCGTTTTCCTATCTCCTCCGCCCTCCCTCACTACCTACACAGCTACGTACACTACTGATTCTGCATTTTCAGGAAGTGTACAAGCGACAGATTACAAACGACGTGGTGACGGCCGTGTAAAAAGTTGGATGCCTTTCAATACCACGCACTCGCCCACAAGCAACGGAAAACCGCCTCAAGTATGGCCTATACACACAAATATATGCAGTATAGTATGGGCCAAAAAACCACTCCCCCTTTTTCGGCGGGGACCTGTTGCGTATGTAGACATGTATGTGCAGGAATGATTGATGTTGTCATTGGTCGCAACATACTGAGTGGGCAGCCCTGTAGCTCAAATGGCACTAAAATATGGATATGGGGAATTTCAAATACTGTACATGATCGAAAATTCCATAGTTAAGGAATCCGCACTTTCGACAATCAGTTGAATCAGTTGTTAATCAACATAGATTGTAGTTGGAGGTTCGACAAATGACGAACATTATATCTGAACTCTGTTCCACATTATAGAAACTTTCAAAATACTGTTTTTGGAATACCAAAATCTTCAAAATCATCATTTTACTGGTTCCGATCCGATGCGCGGGGGGGGCTTTTACAGCCCTACGCTCAGACCTTGCGATCCATTGCGCAACCCCCGTGTTTCGTCTAGACCTAGTTCGTAGTGACTACTAACTACAAACTAAAAGACTACTAACTACCTGACTTTTGGGAAAAATGAGACTACAAATTAACTCTAACTACAAACTAAATCCGCTGACTACAAATTGACCACTAACTACATATTTTTTCGTCCTGAGTTTGTAGTCTCAAATCTTGAAATTTGCACGGTTGTTTACAGTTATTTTATAACAGCATAAGTAAAAATTTTTACAAAAAAAGCGAAAATTTTCCATTAATCGTAGAAATTACAAACATTGCTTTGCATCTTACTTCATTGAGCATCTAATTTAGTTTAGTATTTGTACTGTAATTATAAGTGCATACATAAATGACAACTCTTACAGTCAGGCACTTAACGCCGTTTATGGTACCGACACCATATAAGGTGCCGGTACCATATATGGTACCGGTACCGAGGGTAGTGGTACCATATATGGTACCGTCACCATATATGGTACCGTCACCATATACATTGTATGGTACCGGTACCATATATGGTGCCCCCACGTTCGGCGACTGTGGTGGTACCATATATGGTACCGGCACCATGTATGGTACCGTCACCATATATGGTACCGGCACCATATATGGTACCCCTACCCATGGCCATGGGTGCCGGTACCCTATATGGTGACGGTACCAGATGTAGTGCCGGTACCATCTATGGTCCCACTACCATATATGGTACGAAATCTGAACGGAGTGGTACCATATATGGTACCGGTACCGGAAAAACGCGAAGGTGGGGGTACCATATATGGTACCGGCACAATATATGGTACCCCTACCCATGGACATGGGCATGGGAGCCGGAACCATATATGGTGCCGTTACCATATATAGTACCACTACCATATATGGTACGAAATCTGAACGGAGTGGTACCATATATGGTACCGGTACCGGAAAAACGCGAAGGTGGGGGTACCATATATGGTACCACCACAGACCTTGAACGTGGGCCCCACAGGCCCCGAAGGTGGGGGTACCATATATGGTACCACTACCTACGGTACCGGTACCATATATGGTGCCGGCACCTTATATGGTGTCGGTACCATAAACGGCGTTAAGTGCCTGACTGTCTTAGGTACTCCCTCCAATGATTAAGTCCACCACCATACATGTAGCAGAGGGCTTTCTGCCTGCCCCTACCCGAAAGAGCCAGACCTTCCAATCAGACACCCTTGAGACCATTTTCCTACCCCTCCGATCTTTCTGGCAAGGCAAGTCATTTTTTTAGCAAATTTTTGCGCTTTTTTAGAATTTCAAACAGGAAAATTGCTAAAATCGCCTGTCAGATTAAATGCATTTTTAGCTGTATTTGAGTCCAAATTAGCGATTTTTTGCGATTTTTACGATTTTTGAGCGTTTTTTAGTACCCAACCCCTTTCCCCTAAACCGATGACGTCATTTTTGCACAGGCCCCAGAGACTACAAATTGACTACTAACCACTAACTACAAACTCGGATCGCTGGCTGAATTGACTACTAACCACTAACTACAAACTGAAAAGCCTGAAAGCTTGGACTACTAACTACTAACTACAAACTAAAATTTGGTTATGAACTAGGTCTAGTTTCGTCATCTCGGACGTTTCCCTTCTATCACTGCCAGCCACTCTAGCCATGCTGTTGGGCGCCAGGTACTAAGAGAGCGCCTGGCGCATTGACGTCATAGTGCTGACAGCGTCCACTGCCGCCCGGCCGAAGAGGAGTAAACCGGTATAGGCCTTGTTGTGTCGTCTCAGCCAGCACTTGACGTCATTGCTCTTTCTCCAAGTTGGTATGCTGTAGGAGCGGCTTCGGTGCTGTGGCAAATCCAGTTGGTTCCCATTTTACCTACTCGCTGTAACCAGCTTTCGGTGGCCTGGGTGGAGCGTTGTGCCGACGACCAACTCTTTGCAGCAAGAAACTTGCCGCGCCGAGAGGATGAACCGCTACAACCGCTAGGGATGCAGGGGCCGCCATGACTCAGAGGAAGCAAGCTACCCACTGAACCAACGATCCGGCCTGGTTTTACGAGGAAAAGTCACATGTTGTCTTGAAATTCCCCAATTTTGGTGGCTTTGACCTATAGGGCTGCACAGTCAGTTGCCCAATGCCAATACCAATCATTCCTACAAGTTTCAGACCCACACTAATTAAGAGTCAGTCTCTGGGCCAATCGAGTTTCAGTATTCAGACTCAAAAATGAAACTTTGGCGTGGCGGGCTCAAAGTTGGAGGACTAATACGTATGGATAGGTTATGCAACCACCGCAAAGGATATCCCGATTCGACGCTCCACGCTCGAGATACGGCCTTCTGAAAATCGGTCCG
Organism: Sabatieria punctata; assembly: GCA_030248155.1. Lineage (NCBI taxonomy): Eukaryota > Metazoa > Nematoda > Chromadorea > Araeolaimida > Comesomatidae > Sabatieria > Sabatieria punctata. The sequence continues at coordinate 27,642 of JASANB010005531.1, forward strand.
CTTAACTATGGGACCAAAATTTCAAAATCGAATTTCTAGCGCACTAATCAGTGTTGGGACTTAAAAATTGGGGGTTTAGGGTAACTTAGAGTACTTTCAGAATCAAGGGTCGAATTCCATTTTCAATGAAAAAAAATTTTTTTTCGACCCCCTTTGGAGCCCCCTAGCTCGTCTGGAACCCCCCTACACCGTTTTTTTATTTCAGAATATTGTAGCGCAATCAATTCCCTACAGTTTGGTATAAGCCACATTGGCTGACCCTTGGAAGAAAGTGGTGAAATATGGCTTCAAATTTGAAAAATCCTCAAATTTTTAGTTTTGGTACTGCACCAAAATTTCCTGCTGGAGTTTCTACCGCACTAATCAGTGTTGGGACTTAAAAATTGGGGGTTTAGGGTAACTTTTAGAGTACTTTCAGAATCAACGGTCGAATTCCATTTTCAATGAAAAAAAATTGTCGACCCCCTTTGGAGCTCCCTAGCTCGTCTGGAACCCCCTACACCGTTTTTTTTATATCAGAATATTGCTCCAAAGGGGGTCGAAAATTTTTTTCATTGAAAATGGAATTCGACCGTTGATTCTGAAAGTACTCTAAAAGTTACCCTAAACCATACATGGGCCGGAAAAATCCGGAGGGGGGTAGGGGGGTTGGAGACCTCGGGGGGGGGGGGGGGTCCCCCGAAAAAAGGCAAAAAAACGCCTATTTTGCCTTAAATAAGCGAAAATTTCCTCCCAGGTGGGTGGGGGAGGGAGGGGTATGGCCGGCCGAGGGGAGTATGGCCGGCCGAGGGGGAGGGGTATACCCCCTTACCCCCACGGCCCATGTATGCCCTAAACCCCCAATTTTTAAGTTCCAACACTGATTAGTGCGCTAGAAACTCCAGCAGGAAATTTTGGTGCAGTACCAAAACTAAAAATTTGAGGATTTTTCAACTTTGAAGCCATATTTCACCACTTTCTTCCACGGGTCAGCCAATGTGGCTTATACCAAACTGTAGGGAATTGATAGCTCTGCAATATTCTGAAATGAAAAAAAACGGTAGGGGTTCCCGACGAGCTAGGGGCCCTAAAGGGGGTCGAAAAAAATTTTTTAATTGAAAATTGAATTCGTCCGTTGATTATGAAAGGACTCTAGAAGTTAACCTAAACCCCCAATTTTTAAGTACCAACACAAATTAGTGGGCTAGAAACTCCAGCAGGGAATTTTGGTGCAGTACCAAAACTAAAAATTTGAGGATTTTTCAAATTTGAAGCCATATTTCACCACTTTCTTCCACGGGTCAGCCAATGTGGCTTATACCAAACTGTAGGGAATTGATAGCTCTGCAATATTCTGAAATAAAAAAAACGGTGTAGTTCCAGACGAGCTAGGGGGCTCCAAAGGGGGTCGAAAAAAAATTTTTTCATCGAAAATGGAATTCGACCGTTGATTCTGAAAGTACTCTAAAAGTTACCCTAAACCCCCAATTTTTAAGTCCCAACACTGATTAGTGCGCTAGAAATTCGATTTTGAAATTTTGGTCCCATAGTTAAGCGGACCGATTTTCAGAAGGCCGTATCTCGAGCGTGGAGCGTCGAATCGGGATATTCTTTGCGGTGGTTATATAACCTATCCATACGCATTAGTCGTCCAACTTTGAGCCCTCCACGCAAAAGTTTCATTTTTGGGGTCTGAATATGGCAAAGGACCAAGACTCGATCGGTTCAGAGACTGACTCTTAAATTGCCGAGAGAATTAGAATTTCCGTGGACCACCTTGATTCGTAGTTTTCGGGTCATAATACCAGGACGGGTTAGAATTTTTACACCAAACTGCCACAATATGTAACCAGTTGTCAAGGTAATAAATCCTGAAAATTTCGGCGAAATCGATAAAGAACTCACCGAGAACGAATCGTTTGACTAAATATCGAAAAGAGGGAGGGTGGGTGAATGTTTTTTTGGCCCATACCCACCAGGATTCGCTGTCAAACTGTTGCAAGCGGCCGATCCTTTGAAAAAGCGCGTCACAGTCGCGTGCAAAAAGTATCTGTTCAACAAACAGTTGCCGGCCAACAAAGTCAAAAACCAGCAAAGTGCCCAACAGACTCACCACTGGTTAGCTTCGGTTGGCGAAAACGCAACTGGCCTGCTGAGCAGATCGCAACGACCAAGTGGAAGTGGTCTCGGACTGCGTAGAAATCGTTGGAGACGTGCAGGTCGCTATCCAAGAGAAATCGCTGGTATGTACGTACAACGTAGGTTGAGCCAGCATTATGACATCGGCCACAAAATTTCGAAGATATGTAGCTTACTCAAGGGGTGCGCAGTGGGCACAACCCTTTTCCTTTCCTTTTTGTAGGTAGGAATAATCGGTGAACAAGAAGAGAAATCGGTAGGTATTTACTAAAACTGGCGTTGTTTTCTATTAATTTTTTAATCCAAATCGGTAGAGTGGCCTGCTGAAGTGCCAGTAGTGTCGCCCGGGTGGTAGAAGAATAAAGCCGCTGAGAATGCGTTTTAGAACAGTCTTTGGAGGCTATCTTTTAAAGTTTCTAGCTGTCAAACATTTGTAGAATACTGGTCAGATGTAGATTACTTCTATCCTGAACAGAACAGACGTTTATGCAGGTGACATAGAGTGCGAACAATACCTAAAAAACCCAATACCCCAATACCCAATACCCAATACCAATACCTGACACCCCCAATACCCCAATACCCAATACCCAATACCCAATACTTGCGTAGCTGGGCCAAAAATTTCATTTCAGTGGACATGTACATTCTAGTTGTGTACACAAGATTTTTGGCACTGCAATTAAAATTTTTAAGAGGCTGGTTGGGCCGGTGCCCAAGCAGGGCGAGAAATTTTTGAAAAATTAGCCTTTCAGGAAGCATTAAAGCCGTTTTAGGTGTAAAATTAGCAGAATTTTACAGTTTTGGTACTTGATATTTTGTAATTCAGTCATGTTTCTTACTTCCGGCGATTTTTTTCCTAACTCGGGACGGAAATTGTGTGCACCACCGCCATGGGTACGGTGCTTGTACATTACGGTGACATTAAAAGCCACCATTTTTATTTTAGATAAGAACAGAGAAATTAATTACTGGTGTAGCGCTTAGAAAAGCGTACACTATAGGAAATTCTACTAACGTTTAGTTGATTAGGCCGTCCATAAACAATGACATTCTAGAGGGGGAGGGGGTCGGCTGAAATGCGACGATAGACGACACACCAGGAGGGAGAGAGGGTTAGCAAAGAACGACGTCGCATTTTCTGTCAAGTACATTCTGTCAAAGGTTTCTACAATGCGGAAAAGCTTCCCAGAGTGGTTGTAGGGATTTATTCTATTGATTGCGCAGTATGCTAACAAGAAAACATGACCGTTCTGTATGTACTGCACTTTTATCGGGAGGGGGTAAACCTAAAACGAGGTCGTCTTAGGGGGAGGGGGCTCGGAAAAATCGGGATTTTGAACGACGTCGTTTATGGACGGCTCCTTAACGCGATAACAGCTTATAAACCGAATCATCGATCAACTTTTTCGATTTTTTTTCAGATCAATTCTTCAGGTCAACATCGATTTTTCTCTATTTTTAATTATCCAATTTAGTATTGGGTATTGGGGGGTAAAAACCCCAATACCCAATACCCAATACCCAATACCTGGAAAACACCCCAATACACCCAATACCCAATACCCAATACCCAATACCAGTTCGCACTCTAAGGTGACACATGTTCCTTTAAGAAGGCCGGACCTGGATTCTGGGCTGTGTGGCCAAAGGAAGCCCCGAGACATCCGACAATCAAACCGATGTTGTTCTCTGTGACAAGTGCTGGAAGTGGCGACGCTTGCCAACCTACTATTTCCCTCATTTTTTCAACGAACAGTATTGCAAGCAAAATTCTCGGTGTCTGGCTGGTAATTGCTGTTGTTGATTCTACATAGTTAGCCCAGTCGATACCTACTGTTGAGTCGCTAAGTTGGCTCAGTGTTAGCTCGCTGCCTTGAGTCACGGCGGCCCCTGCATCCCTAGCGGCTGTAGTGGGTTCGAAACCAGTCTGACTGCAATTTGACTTAGCAAACCCCACCCAGGAAAACGAAAGCTGGTCACAGTGAGTATGTAAATGGGAACCGACTGGATCTACTATTGCACCGAAAACGTGCCGCGTTGGAGGAGGAGGTCGACGACGTTAGGAGCTGTCCGAGAAACCAACAATGCCGGAAATCCTCAGCCAAACCCGCGGCCGTCGGGAGCTGACATCACGATGACGTCAACAGGCCAGGCGCTCTCTTAGTGACTAGCACCCAACAGCATGGCTAAGACGCGGCTGGGCAGTAAAAGAAGGGTAAAACGTCCGAGATGACGACTTATCGGGGGGTTGCGAAATGGACCACATAGGTCTGATCGTAGGCCGTAAGGCCCCCGCACATCGGATCAAATACCTACTGTTGTTATAGGCTACGGTCACTGCAAAACCAAATACCGGACTGTGAAGGTGATGCGCAATTGGGGAACGCCAATCATGCCTGACTGGCAGACCACAACCATAACCATAGCGACCTCTTGCGACTGCAAAGTGCCTTACAACTCTACTTTGCGCGCTTTTCTTAGCCTTTGATAATGGGTGATTTGAACTGTTCTATTTTATGCCATGGTAACGATTATAATCGTAATAATTATTCAAGTCCTAGCTGAAGATACGCTTCTTAGATTGTGTAAGCAAAGCGGTTGAGTTGAACTTCAGAAAATGTTCGTGTGTGAGAAGTCCACGGTTAGACTAGCCGATTTCGGAGTTATATTCTTGTTCTTACAGACTACAGTACAGTTGGCAGAAGGTGGGAGATGCGCTGCCATCAGTCCGATCTCATAATTACCCATATTACCCAAAATTCTGGGGAAAAACCGGACCTCGGACCCCCAGCTAATTCGGACCCGAAGCGTGGTACCGGGAAATGGTTCGGTGGTTTTGATCATGCCTAGGGACCGTACTTTACAACTGCAAATGTTTTTTGGTACAATAGATTGCTTATTTTCTGCTAATTCAATCAAAAATTGAAACTGCCAATGTTTAGAGTCGCAATCTTCCATATTTATAAAATTTTGTTTCCACTTGCAAACATCGTTGTCTGAAATTCATCTTTGCTGTCTGACTGCAGAAAAAAGCAGAGATTCTATTTATACACAATTTGTAAGCATTTCAAAAAGTGAATCGGCAGTTGCCAACCAATACTTGAGCATTCTACATTAGTGAGGCACCTTTTGAACTTTTGAACAGAACCGCAGAAAGATAGATTATAAAATGACGTGGATTAGCCAATACAACGGACGGAACAGGGGGCTTCATCTAATCATCGCATCAAGAGCGGAGACAAAGAAGCTAAGCAGAAGAAACTTACATACGATAAGACAGCTGAGCTAACTAAACAACAGAACATTGTCCTCAGAGAATGTACTGGAGGAAGATAGGCACGGAGAAGGCTAAAGCATCTACTCTACTATAAAAGGCGATTGTGTACATTGAAATTGAATTCCAATTGTTCACCTAAAAGTTGTTCAACTAAAAGATTCCGTCCGGGTACCGTGTAGTGTAGACGCAGCGATTTTCTTTCAATTTCCTTTCAATACTCGTCCAGAGGCATGTTGCCCTGCGTTGTTCTTAGCAACTCGGTTTTCACTCCCAAAGGGGCCGTCCATAAACAACGTCGTTCCAAAATCCCGACTTTTCGGACCCCCCTCCCCCAAAATCGTCTTGCGTCGTTTCTGTGGACCCCCTCCCCCTAGGCGACGTCGTTTTCCGTTCCCCCCCCGATAAAAGTGCAGTACATGCAGTACTGTCATGTTTTCTTGTTGCCATACTGTACAATAAATTGAATAGATCCCTTCAGCCACTCTGGGAAGCTTTTCTGAATGTAGAAATCTTTGACAGAATGTACCTAAATCGAAAATAATGCCTTCAAAGTTCCCTAAAATTCCGAAAAAAGCGACGTCGTTTTCTGCTAACCCCCTCCCCTCAACCTCCTGGTGCGTCGTCTATCGTTTTCAGCCGACCCCCCTCCCCCCTCTGGCACGACGTCGTTTATGGACGGCCCCAAAGCTCTTTCTCAGGGCAAGAATCGATCGACCAGGGCCCGTATTCATAAAACAATTTAGGACGTAGGATTTCCTAAATCTGGCCGTTTAGGACGCCGCGCGGGCCGTGGGACAATTCATAAAACTTTGCTTAGGATGGCCGCTCTTAGGAAATCCTACGGCGTAGGACGAAAACCTTAGGTAGGTCGTGAGCTACCTACGGCCGCTTAGGACGTAGGTTTTAGCGTGCGTTGCATGCGATAAACACTCTTGGTTGCCTGTCTACCAATATCTCGGCTAGAAAACATAATTATAAACTTGAAATTAGTAGTAAACATTTAAGAGCCAGTCTCTGAACCGATCGAGTTTCAGTATTCAGACCCAAAAATGAAACTTTGGCGTGGAGGGCTCAAAGTTGGAGGACTAATACGTCTTGATAGGTTATGTAACCACCGCAAAGAATTTCCAGATTCGACGCTCCACGCTCGAGATATGGCCTTCTAAAAATCGGCCCGCTTAACTATGGGACCAAAATTTCGATATCGAATTTCTGACTTGCTGATCGGAATTCAGACCTAACAAACGGGGTTTTTGCGTAACTTTTTGAGTAGTTTAAGAATCTTTTACTAAATTTCATTTTTGGAAAAAAAATTTTTTTTCGCCCCCCTATCGGGGGGCATAACTCGTCTGGAACCCCCCTAGACCGTTCTTTTTATTTCAGATTATTGTAGCGCTATATCTTAGCTACACGCCGGTGTAAAACATTACGGGCTACCGGACGGCAAACACTGAAATATTTGCGTTCAAAGATTAAAAATGCCACATTTTGCATGTTTCACTGGGGTACATAAAATTTCCAACTCAAAGTTCTAGCTTACTAATTGGACTTGAATTCTAAAAATTGATGTCTAAGCTGTACTTTTTGAGTAGTTTAAGAATCTTTCATTGAATTTCATTTTTGGAAAAAAAATTTTTTTTCGCCCCCCTATCGGGGGGCATAACTCGTCTGGAACCCCCCCTAGACCGTTCTTTTTATTTCAGATTATTGTAGCGCTATATCTTAGCTACACGCTGGTGTAAAACATTACGGGCTGCCGGACGGCAAACACTGAAATATTTGCGTTCAAAGATTAAAAATGCCACATTTTGCAAATTTTTGGGCACAGTGAAACATGCAAAATGTGGCATTTTTAATCTTTGAACGCAAATATTTCAGTGTTTGCCGTCCGGTAGCCCGTAATGTTTTACACCGGCGTGTAGCTAAGATCTAGCGCTACAATAATCTGAAATAAAAAGAACGGTCTAGGGGGGGTTCCAGACGAGTTATGCCCCCCGATAGGGGGGCGAAAAAAAATTTTTTTCCAAAAATGAAATTCAATGAAAGATTCTTAAACTACTCAAAAAGTACAGCTTAGACATCAATTTTTAGAATTCAAGTCCAATTAGTAAGCTAGAACTTTGAGTTGGAAATTTTATGTACCCCAGTGAAACATGCAAAATGTGGCATTTTTAATCTTTGAACGCAAATATTTCAGTGTTTGCCGTCCGGTAGCCGGTAATGTTTTACACGGGCGTGTAGCTAAGATATAGCGCTACAATAATCTGAAATAGAAAGAACGGTCTAGGGGGGGTTCCAGACGAGTTATGCCCCCCGATAGGGGGGCGAAAAAAAATTTTTTTTCCAAAAATGAAATTTAGTAAAAGATTCTTAAACTACTCAAAAAGTTACGCAAAAACCCCGTTTGTTAGGTCTGAATTCCGATCAGCAAGTCAGAAATTCGATATCGAAATTTTGGTCCCATAGTTAAGCGGGCCGATTTTTAGAAGGCCATATCTCGAGCGTGGAGCGTCGAATCTGGAAATTCTTTGCAGGTCATTGATAACTTGTCAATATGTTTTAGTGTTCCAACTTTCAGCCCTCTACGCTCAACTTTCAGTTTTGGGTCTGAATAGGGCAAAGGGCCAAGACTCGATCGGTTCAGAGACTGACTCTTAAATAGCCATGTTTTTATTGAAAATGAAGTGTTCTTAGCTTTTTACTTTCATACCCGTTTGCTCTGTATTATTGAAAAAAACGGCTAAATTACGGTTACAGAACAGAAATGATTACTTCTAGACTCAAACTTGGGCTTCCGGTCGGTGCCAACAACAAAACATGAGTCAGGTTTGAATTTCCCTCCTAAACATGTCGCGTGGCGTTGGCTCAAACCGCTAATAAAAGGCGCTTAGGATTTCCTACGAGTATGATATCCTAAACTGTTTTATGAATAATCCTATCATACGGCGTAGGATGTCATACTCGTAGGATATCCTACGGCCAAATAGGACGTCCTAAGCTTAGGTTGTCCTAAGCTTAGGATATTTTTATGAATACGGGCCCAGGACTTTGCGGACCTGGTTGTACCTCAACGGCACCGTGTCAATCATCGCCTTAGGCACTGCACTCTTGACTAGCGCCACTTTAGCCGCGTCCTCAACTACTTTGGCGAACACGAAGTATTCCTCCAGATCATTGAGGAACTGACCAACATCTTCTACGTCCTGGTCGAATTTTGGCATTTTCATGGAGCGCATGGTCGGCCGCTCGCTCGCAACTCGATCTTGTGTAAGGTATCCTCAGCACGATTTAGCAAATTTGCCATGAATTGTTGTCATTCGGCGATGTCGTTTTGTGCCTCTACATATCCAGACACTATACGGTCACCGCGAGCTGGGGCCTTTTTCACTTCCGTCTATTCTCTCGCCCTGAAGGCTTGTTGGTCGGCTGCCCATTGCGTTTGTTGCAGCCCTGCAGTGGTTAGTTAGTTCTCTTATTCGCTCTTCCGCCCAGTCGCCGTTCTGTCCCATAGCGGTAGCGACCGGTCGCACCTGATGCAAATAGGTGTCTCTGAGAGCTTCCAATTCCTGGGTGGCGTAGTGGAGCGACTGCGTGCGCAGAGCTTCCTCTGCACGTCTCAGAGTCTGTTCCAGCTGCCCTCTCCCACCCGAAAAAAGCGACAGTGATGCCAGACCGCTGGCTACCTCTTATCAGAGGCCTGACAGAGCCAAACCGGTTTTACTCCCTACCTTTAATTATTACATATACTCGGACCATGTCTGCTGGCACAAAATTGTTAGATTTGGTCTGGCCGCCGGACCGAATCTGACGCGACACTGGCGATGGAGGGAGGGGTGCGTTTGATTTTGCCGCTCAAACCTGTGCTGCTTGTGCCGCCGCTCAGTCGGCTGACTGCGAATCTGCTCCCGCAGCGGGTCATAGATCTGACGCGTGCTGCTGCTGACTTTCGTTAGCGAACTGCGCGCGG
>JASANB010005534.1:0-17528 GCA_030248155.1 Sabatieria punctata
AAACGAACGAACGAATGAACGAACGAACAAACGAACGAACAAACGAATGAACGAACGAACGAACAAACGAACAAACGAATGTACGAACGAATGAACGAACGAACAAACGAACAAACGAATGAACGAACAAACGAACAAACGAATGTACGAACGAATGAACGAACGAACAAACGAACAAACGAACGAACAAACGAACAAACAAACGAACAAACAAACAAACGAACGAACGAACGAACGAATGAACGAACAAACAAATGAATGAACGAACGAATGAACGAATGAATGAATGAACGAACGAACACGAACAGGGTGTCCAGTTTATAGATTCCCTTGGTTTAGTGGAATTTTGGTAGGGTAGACATCGAAAGGAGGCCATTCGAAACACTGAAATACAAATGTTACAAGTCCCTGTAAACTTGGTCTAAAGCATGAGTTTATAAAAGGTTTATGATGACTATACTGTATGTCTTCCAAAATGGTAAGTGTTCAATTTTAGAAGGTTGTGTCTGGGTGAACTGGGAGCCAGTCAACAATAGAAGGTTTTAGGAAGAGTCATTAACCTTTCCTTGTATCTATTAGCATATAGGCATAGTTGCTTTTGCAAAAGGGGTACATTAGTTTATCTGACACTCTCAACCATGTACAAGTTTTTCCTGCTGGTAACACTATTAAGTAAGTTTTGAACTAATTTGGAATTATTTACTCCTCAATTTATTTGAATTACCTGCTGTGCTGCAAGGAATTAATCAATTCAAAAAAGTGAAATGAATACAGATACCAGAACAATGTGTGTGAAAAGTACCCATACTATACAGTATGTACATATAATAGCTATACCCAACAAAATTCTATAGAGCTATCGAGTTTAGAGTAGGAACGCCTTCTCCACCAAATAGTGCCTCTTTAGGCAGTACTCGGATAGATCTATTTTGTAGTTACTACTAACTACTAACCACTAACTACTAATTTTTGGGGTTTTATGACGTCATCATAGACTACAAATTGACTACGACTACATATTCAGATTTAGTGACTACAAATTGACTACAAAATACCTTCTGAATTTGTGAATTAGTAGTCAGCAAAATTCTCGATTTTATTTGGTCATATCATGCACATATAGCCGTTTAGAAACGGAAATGGTGCCATTTTATCGGTGTGTTTTTGTTAATTGAGCTTTTTCACTAGTTTTGACAATTTTTTTGTTATTCAAAAGCAATTTTCCTGTTATTTTTTCGATTACTTATTGAATTTCTGACCGTTTGTAAACAAAGTAAAGCGCGTGTTTGTTTGTTTCTTGGTAAACAAAATATAATATAGGTAGAATAATAACGAAAATATATTTTTTAAGTTGTAAACAAGAAAACCGTGTATTTTGAAGCTAATCCTATATTTAAAACTTTCGTAGTAGAAATTAACAGGCATTTCTGGCATCACACCTTGTAGAAAAATAGATGTTATTCCTTAAATGTCCACCTCTCCCTTGTTTGGTTCACTATTTTAGATTTTCAAAATCTTCTTTTATATCCTAAACCTAAAATTTGGTAATTTTAATCAAAATTTTGCTGACTACAAATTGACTACTAACTACGACTACATATTGAAAATCGAGAAATTTTGAGACTACTAACTAAGACTACTAATTATTTTTGGCGATTTTTTGAGACTACTAACTACGACTACTATTTAAATTTGGCTAAAGAAATAGGTCTATACTCGGATAAACTTTTTCATTTGGGAACTGACAAAATTTTTATGAATAATTGGACAAAACGTAACAAATCAGGGTGAAAGAAAGGTATGATTCCTTCTAAGCGTGTACGTAATATAATACGTCTCATTAAAACAATGACAATTTTCACGATGCTTTTACAGACGCCGTGTGTGCCACAGATTTATCGCGCGTACTCATTGGCAACAATAAGGTATTGTTTTTGCAGTCAAACCTCGTAAGGGACGGCGTCAAAATTGGGGTGGCAAATCTGCCGGCAGATCACGGATCAGCCAGCAGATCTGCCATGGCTGATTTGAATCAGCCAAGGCTAATTTGTCCTAGCAGACACTGATCTGCCCCTGTGCTATGGCCGGATCAGCCATCGGCTCTCTCAAGGGCCGAGCTTTTTGCCGTTTTTTCTAGGCATTCAAATGGAAATGAGCAGCGCCGCCCTAGTCTTATTATGCCGCCAGATAACGTACATACATGCGCGTACGTATGTGTGCTGTGCTCGCAGTGTTTGCAAGCCGTAGCAAAATTGGTGCGGCAGAGCACAACGTAACTGTGCGTTGGGAAGGAGAGGGCTATCCTTCTAAAGATGATGAGGTGCCGGAGAAGACACTTGTGTTTGTGCCTGAGTCGGTGTATAAAGTGGCTCAGAAGGTCTCTGTAAAAGCAAAATCTGGTGGCACGTGGTTGGCCACAATTATAAAGATCATCGAGGTTACTCTGCCGCTAGAGGAGCTGCTTCCACAAAGCGCCCACACATTAAGTTCGGCTCCCCGTTCTCCGAAAGCAGTGGCCTGCGCCTTCGATCTTCACTTCATTCCAATGCCACAGACTACAGTCCCCAGAGACCCGCTTCCTCGGACTTGCTTCACCCAGTGGAACGGTCCTATTTGGACTCAAACAGTAATGCCGGTGAGAAAGCGACTTCTGAGTTCAAGGAACTTATCGTGCAGGGTCAAAAGGAACTGAATTCTGGACTGAAATAGCAGTTAGCCAATTCATCGGCGCTGGTATTGTGCGCTACCAACTTTGAATGTGTGACTTTAATTTGTCTATATGCTGCCTTGTTTTCCTTCTGTTTTATGCCAAGCCAACGACGTACCATGTACTCTGTACTACTGTTGGCAAGTCCGACTTGAACCTGGACTTATTAATAAGTTTTTAACCTGAAATCTGTGGACTTGAACCTGAACCTGAACCTATTTTATTTCAGCCGGACTTGAACCTGTTTCGTTTTACTGGACTCACTCAATAGGTTCAAAATTTGAGTGAAAATTTAGGCAAAATTTGTCAAATTTTCGGTTGGATTGCACAACATTTTCATGGTTTCTAGTTTTTACACCTATTTTTCAAACTGAAAACGCGAGAAAACGAAACTACTGCCCCATAAAATGTGGTTTTCGTCTTTCATTACTAGTAGACAGGCTTATATAGCTCAGAAAAGTTGCGATCAGTGCAAAATTTCAACAATTCTTGAAATTATCAGTGGACTTGAACCTGAACCTATTGTCCAGGTTTTTTTAGATGATGGACTTGAACCTGGACTTGAACCTGATATTTCGATGTTGGACTTGACTTGAACCTGAACTTATTTTTTTAACCCTGGACTTTCCAACAGTACTCTGTACCATGTTACTAAGTTGTTACTTTAATAACACCAACTATTTAACGCAGACTCTACTTAACGTTTCAGACTAAGTACTTTTAGACTTCACACCATGACTCGTTTTTTGTTTCTTGAACGCTGATTAATTGAGCCGAAGTTTTGGTGCGCGCACTCCTCTTTGATCCTTGAGAAAAAACGGAAAATGTCGGCGAAACTTGGCCATAGAATAGACGTAAATGAGTATGGCGGACAAATGGGGTAGCGAGTGACTCCAATGCGGGATTTCAAGTCATGGATTTTCCGGTATGGTAAATATGGATGGGCAATGCAGGAAATTTTCACCGAAACATTAATAGCACCGATCAATTGAGCGTAAATCGTTGCTCAACACAAGTGCACATCCACAACGCGCGAACTAACATGAAACTCTGCAGGCAGCAGTTGTAGGGGCTGTGAGTGCAATTGAGCGTGTTTAGGGCCAGGGCGGCGCTGCTCATTTCCATTTGAATGCCTAGAAAAAACGGCAAAAAGCTCGGCCCTTGAGAGAGCCGATGGCTGATCCGGCCATAGCACAGAAGCAGATCAGTGTCTGCTAGGGCAGATTAGCCTTGGCTGATTCAAATCAGCCATGGCAGATCTGCTGGCTGATCTGTGATCTGCCAGCAGATTTGCCACCCCAATTTTGACGCCGTCCCTAAATACGTAGAACAGAAATTCTTGGATTAGCCATTTTTCCTATACTTTTGTGCAGGGCAAAACCGCGTAAAAGGCTGTGCAAAAATGACGTCATCGGTTAACGGGGTTTTGCCAAATGATGAGAACCGGAACCGATGACAACGGGGCTTCGGCCAATGATGACGTCACTTTTATCTCATAGGGGAATTTTGAGAAATTAGCCTTCAAAGACGCATTCGAAAGGCATTCTTAGCTCAAAATTAACAGTTAGTGGAACATAAATGACCGGACGGTCCGATGTTCTATTTACGAGGTTGGACTGTACCTTAAAAAAGGTTGTTTTGGGAGAAAAATACTGCTTTTAACAGTTTTAGCAAAGTATAGGTTTGAATTGAAGTGCATTTTTACAGGACCAGTTAAAGCCAATTGAGACAACCGGAAATCACAATGCCGATTTGAGAGCCAGTTTAATCTGCGACTTTTGCCAATTAATCACCTCAGCGATTGACGCTTTGCTCAAAAGTGAAGAGTTATTGGTAAATTGAATTAGTCGAACACAAAACGTTTTCATAGGAAAGAAGTGTTTAGAAAGCACTTGATGTCGTGAACACTTACGAGCTACAAGCCTATGGTGGGGTGGCCAAGACTTTAAACTAGGTAGGGTGGTGATTGGTCGGCGCGCAGTTGAGTGGGCGTGGCCTATTTGTTTATTGTCGGCGCGTGTTTCTAGAATATTCTATGTACAAAGTATAGGCGCGCCTTTGTTCTTTCTAGAACTTTCTATGCCTCGCCTCCTATTGGCTGGTGGGCGGGGCTTTCTGGAACATTCTGTGCATTGTATATATAGGCGCGTATGATGTGATATGACGTCATCTTTTAGAACCTTCTAGAACTTTCTATTGTACTATATAAGTAGCGCGCCGGCCAGTGTACGAACTAACGAATATACTTATGAAGAAATTGGTCTGTTGTTGAATTGATTATATAAGAGAAATATAAGTGCTCTGCTCTCTCTATTGAGCAACACTACCCCAGTTTGTTTTGGAGTCAGATTAAACAGTCAGCCCCCTGAAAGACTTTTGTGGTCCGCAACCGCCACACTTGAAGCACTGCTACGGCCAATCTGCGATGTGGCTGGAATTTACAAAAAGGAGGTAAGCAAGTGAAAGGTTCATTTCAAATTTGTAAGAGTAGTACTGTAGTTGACTGACAGATAATATACATATGTTTGCAGTGTTTGGAAATCGTTAACAATTTGCATGTTTGTGCCAAAGAATTTGAACCAATGCTTGTAAGTCCTCTACGTACTGTCACTAATGCCATTAGCGAACTGGGAGTCTTACTATATGTATGCATCATTCTCTTGAACTTGTTTCAGGCTAACCCGGAACTTTTTTGCCAAAATTTGGGCCTCTGCGCTAAGGAACTCTCTGCTATGCCATCATTTGAAGATACTCTATAGTCTTGATTAGAAGAACATGTACGGGTTTTCTCACTTGAGATTTTGAAATATTAGGATGGGATAAATATCCGATAATCCATTATCCGGAATAAACTTTACTTACATTGTTTGCTGATACCTACGTACATACATACAGTACTGCTGCACCTAGAACCTGATACCGTGTTTATTCGAATAAGCCGAGCGCGGCTTATTTATTCCGGAGTGGTCAGGCCGTGTGGCTTATTAGAGGGCGCGGCTTATTTCTTTCAAGCCTCCTGTGACACGTGGCTTATTGTAGAATAGGACCCCTCTCTGGGGGAAACCCCCTCGACCCCCCCCCACCTGAGGAAACCCCCCTACCCCCTCCCCCAGGTCGACCCGGAGCTGTTACATGTATGCCAACGACACATGTAAATAAAGACACTTGTTTGCAGAATTTCTCGATTAAATCAAGCAGGCTAGATGGTCGTGAAAATATAGTTTGCGTGTTCTTCTTCACTTTCTATCTAGAGTTGTCTTTTACTTTTGAGTATAATAAATACTACAGAAGCAAAAGGACAGCTATATATGCCTTTATACGAGACAGCGAACACATAAAAGCTAATATGTACACTTGCGAGTCGAGATGCGGAATAGAAAATGAAAGCCCAGACCAGGGATGTGAGGTGGGAAAAAAACACCGGAAAAAAACTGTTTTTTTCCGGAAAAAAACCGGTTTTTTTCCTAAGGGTCGGAAAAAAACATAAATCGCGGAAAAAAACTCAAGCTAAAAATAGCTAATTTACGTCATTTTTCGTTAAAAAAATGGACTTTTGCTATGTTTAATAGGCCATACTGACTCAAAACTGTTAGAAAAACAACAAAAAAGACCAAATTTGGCATGAAAAAACAAAAATGCAAACTGCTGTAAGAAAATTTGCATATAGCGTTATTTATGGAACCTGTCAGGCACTATTTCATGCCTGTTTCGTGATTTATATCAATGTAACACGTGTATTTCTGGTCTAACAAGACTGAGGAAGGCGCTAGAAAGCGTTAGGAATCATAAAACCAGCCTAGGATACTCAGAACTTGGGGTGGAGTTTTTTTCCGCGATTTAGGAAAAAAACCGGAAAAAAACCGGAAAAAAACTGGAAAAAAACAGGCCGAGGTTTTTTTCGGAAAAATATACAACCCTGGCCCAGACACGTAGCCAACACCTTTTACCGACGTAATTTTCACCAACTAAGGCACGATTATCGCCTCATAAAACAGCAAAAGTGGACAAATTCATACCGTCCGGGCGTCTCGTGGCGCTAGCAGCGGCCAGGTGACACTTTGAATAATTTTCCTCAGTATCGATCGTCATGCGGTTGGATCGAAATGGAACCAATTTAATAATAATTTTTCGGGATTTTGGACGCGCAACCGCTAGCAAAATTCCGAATCTAGCCTACGTGTCGCTTTCAGAGTTTAAACGGTCTGGAGCAGGGGATTTGAAAAACACATTGTTTTTATCCGGTATTTTATGTGCATTTCATTTACGATGGCGTTCAGACACTAACAGGCCAGACAACTGAACAAGTCTTGCAGTCTCACAGTAATACCTGTCGGCGACTCACACCCAGTCACAGTAAACTGCGATGGATCTACTGGGCTCCAGGTGCCAGTGGCGCATGTAAGTTTGACGGGTGCTTCAACTTGATAGGTAACACTTGATGCTGTTGCAATGATTGCGTGACCGTTTACAGAACAAGAAATTTCGATTGTTCCAGCAATGCACAGTTCTAAAGCTGAGTCACAGACCGTGCTGATTGGTGGAGTTATTGTAATTCCATTGCGACCATCAAGACCATTGATAGCTGTAATCTGGCCCGAAGTAATGGGGCAACCTAAATAAGCCAAGTTGTGACAATATTATACAGCAGCACGCAGCAATTGGTCTGATAAAAGTACCTGGCAGACATTATTTTGCAGAGGCACTTAACTCACGCGTACGTACATTACATGGTATGGGTACTGATCTGGTACCGTAAATATGTAAGAGGCCCGGGTCGGGGGAGAGCAGAGTTGGGACTTTACCAACCTGACAGAGCAAATATTCGAGATTAGCATACTAAAGACTGTCCAGACAGAAGCGCAAATATAGTCTTAAATTACAAATGTGCACGTACACCTGTTCTCTGGCCTGGCCCAGTCAGTTACCATACCATGGTGCCGGTACCTAGGGTTGGGGTACCATACATGGTGCCAAAACGCATAAAAAAGGCATTCTAAGGGTAAAATCTTACGTAGTTCATTTCAGTATCAGAACACACAATCTAACCGTTTCTGTCATTTTTACCAAAATTTCTTTGTACCTTCGCTTCGCTGTAAGGGAGTATACACTCACCATATACACCCAGAAGTCACTGTTTTAAGTTTTATGAACTATGAAGTGAAAAGCAAAGAGCAAAGTGTTACAACGCAAAACCAAGTCAACATAAAATAGGTGACAAAGCGCAATAAGTTTTTGTTTGAAGTCATGTGCTCCACTAATAAGTACACACTTGCTTATTCAAATTCACCATAGAAAATAATTGAAAAAATAATTGAATTTCAATTAAATTCCATTTAAATTATGGTCCGACTTTTGAATTTTAATTAAATTAAATTAAATAGTTGTTTTATCGAATTAGCGCGGATCAATCCATAACAAGCTCAAAAATACAACTTTCAAAGAGAGCTAGTTTGGATTGGCCAATTTCTGGTTTTGAGCCAAGCAAAAATGAAAGAGTTTGTTTAGTGAGTTTACGAATTTTTGCAAGTACCTCATTGCTGTATGAACATCTGGAGTTTTTAGCAGAATTTTTTAAACTAAGGTGGCACAATGAACATCCCAAAACAGTCAGACAGACTGGATTTCTGTGTTTAGGATAGTCGCCAAATTTTAACTAATTTTTCATCGAATTAAAAATATAAAATCTAAAATAAAAAATCCCTTCAGGTTATTTCTTTCACTTGGCGTTAATCGCCTAAGGAATTCTCTGGTGGTTTTAATAGAGCAACTCCTGTATTAAAATATTGTCAAAAGATTATTTTAGTCATTTTTGATTTGCTCGAAACACTTGAGCTCAAAATTTCGAAAAGTGCAAAAATTGAGGATATCTTTTCTTCGCATTTTCATTTTATCAAAGTATGCATTACATTTTCCGAATGCATTTCCAACTTTTTTGCCAAAGGCAGAAGCCCAACCAGGCCATTATAAACTACTGAAACTTGTAATTTCTGTTAATTTTAAGCTCGGAATGCGTTTTATACGCGTTTTTGAAGGCTAATTTTGCTAAATTTTCTTGCCCTTGTTGGGCAGCGGTCCAACCAGGCACTTTCAAAATTTTACACCCCCCTTTCCAAAATCCTGGATACGCCACTGGTTGGTTCCCATTTACCTACTCGCTGTAACCAGTTTTCGGTGGCCAGGGTGGAACTTTATGCCGACAACCAACTCTTTGCGGCAAGAAACTTGCCCCGCCGAGTGCATGAGCGCACAAACGTCTCGCACAGTGGTCATGCGGCCTAAACCACTACACCAACTATGCCGGCGGGTATTGGGGATTTTTTGTTTTACTATTACTAAATTTACTAGAAATTCAGCTCTTCAATTTAATTTTTATTTTACTACCAAGCAGCTCCAATTTTACTAATTTTTGTTTTACTAATAATTTGACTAATTTTACTACTATTTTACTACAATTTTACTAGTCATTAGGGCAATTTTGTATCAATGATTCGTAGTTTTCGGTAAATATCTCGCTATCCAGCTATGAGTTGGAAACAGAGGTACCAGAACATTAAAGCCCATTGGAACAGCTATAAAACCATATGCGACTCGGGATCCTAGCTTAAGAAATGAGTGAATGGTGATCTCGCTTCTGCACCCAGTTGACTTTCTCGCAAAATGCATCTTATTTTCTAAAATTTCTGCTTTGTACATGCCCTGCCCGGCCCGGCCCGCCCCTCAAAAATTTATGCCCGGTCCGGCCCAGCCCGCCCAAAATCCTTAACCGGCATGCCCGGCTCGTGCACATCTCTAACTCTGAGCCTGCGCATGTTAAGATGCATTTTGCGAGAAAGTCAGCTCACCGATCCGGCTAAAATTTTATGAGCATAAACTAGACCACGAACGATGACCATCGGCGCATATTAGAAGAAAACCCCATCTGTAGAACCGGAGCTACACCCCTTCAAAGTTGGCTCGCCAGCCGGCCAATTTTTTTATCTCTAACGACCCAAATTCAAACGTGTACCGTTTGCGTATTTCTAAATTGACAGCTTTCGCACGCGCACCAATCGATAGCTATTTCAAAATACTTTAAATCCCCAAGTTTTAACCATTTCCAGGCAAATTTAACCTCAAATATTTTCCTTATTTTTCAGAAAATCAAGTGTTCGCTAGAGTAGATTCAGTGAAAGACCTCGGGGTTTTAGTGAATACTAAATTAAATTACTCTGATCACTGCAATCAAGTGGTTCAAAAAGGCTTTTCAAGGTTAAATCTTATGTTTAGAGTTTTGAAATTTTCCGACCTTGAAGATTTTATTAAAGGTTATAAAACATATGTTTGCCCTTTAGTTGAAACCGCCACAGTTATTTGGTCCCACAGACTGTTAGAGATATTTCTAAAATTGAAAGTTTACAAAGGAGTTTTACTTTCCGTGTATTTCGTAGGTTTCAACTACCATACGCAAATTATGTTAATAGATGCAAAATTTGTAACTTAGAAACCTTGGAGCTCTGTAGGTTGAAACGCGATGTTATTTTTATGTATAAATTAGTTCACGGATTAATTAGTACGGAAATGTGCACACGCCTCAAATTCGACAGGTCGGGTACAAAGCTTCGTCCTTTCTACGGTAGCGATTGGACGTCTAATTCTTTCCTTTCACGTGTTA
This sequence comes from Sabatieria punctata, assembly GCA_030248155.1. Classification (NCBI taxonomy): domain Eukaryota; kingdom Metazoa; phylum Nematoda; class Chromadorea; order Araeolaimida; family Comesomatidae; genus Sabatieria; species Sabatieria punctata. The sequence goes on from JASANB010005534.1 coordinate 10,359, forward strand.
TTGTGAATTACAATAATATTCCTGAAGAACTTAGAGCGCCATGTAATTTACGTAGTCCTCTGGAGTACGTAAATTCCGCAGAATTCTTGAACTGGTGACTCGCTAGGGTAATGTCAGTGTAGTGTTGCATTATTTGGGGTGTTCCGTATTTTGTGTCACCCCCTGTTTGGTTGAGTTACTAATTTCCCTGTGGATTCTGTTCCTGTTCTCCTTCGAATAAACTACTACTCAACGTTTTCCATAGCTACCTGGTTAGCGAGTTATTTTCCGGAATGTACCAAAAATGGCGAAAATTCACCGTCGACTTTTTTCAAATATCACTCCGGCCCAAGCCGTTCGGGAAGGCTGGCACTTGCTTCAAAAGTTAGCTCGTACTTGCCCAAACATAATCCACACAAATTGCTCAAAAACGTCTCCGGAAAAAAATTTTTTGTTCAAAATTAATTCTTCAGTAGTCTATCTGATGCAGTTTGAGACACTGATTGCGAATATAAAGTCGGCTTCGCTAGACTTGGCCTGCATCGGGAGATGCGGCCTGGTTCGACGCTCCTCTGAGGGGGAGTGATAAAAGATTTGTATTGGATATATGTAACACTCACTCATCTTATCCGTTCGTCATTGTTTGTTTGAGTAGCTAACGATAAACTCTTCAACACATAGTAGGTTCAACAAATGGATATGAATATGTACATATATACATATGCAAACAAAAATAGAATTATTGCATAGTTTTGCATATTTGTATATTTTAATAAAACTGCAGAATTTTGCAAAAAAAACTATTTTTTTAGTCACAATTCGCTTGCCACAATATTGCTAAATCTGTTCAAACTACAGTGAGTCCTAAAAAATGACAACTTTTCTTTTTGCTGCCATTTTCGCAATTTTTTACCAAATTGTTTGACATTTGAAACAAAACGGCCAAAAAAGTGGGAATTTTATGTGCTAAAGTTTGGTGCATCAATTGCATCATTGGAGTGACCCAATCCTGAGAAATTCAACAATATATAAAATTGAGAAATCTCAATTAAATGTAGAAACAGCATCAAAAACGGAAACTTTTCTTTTTGCTGTATCTTCCTTAATTTTTGTCGGAATTGGATGAAATTTTGAATATATGCACAGATATTTTGTAGGTCAAAAGTTCTGGCATTAATCAGTCCATATCGCTAGATCTTGGAAACTAAAGAAAATCAGCGTTTTTACTGCACACTCCTGCAACCGTTTCCCATAAGAAAGCCAAAATCTTATGTGTTAAAATTTGGTGCATCACGATTGATGACCCAGTCCTGAGAAATTCAACAATATATAAAATTGAGAAATTTCAATTTAAATGTAGAAACAGCATCAAAATGAAAACTCTTCTTTTTGCTGTATCTATCTTCTTTAATTTTGGTCGGAATTGGATGAAATTTTGAATATATGCGCAGAATAAGGGTTGATATGTAGATCAAACGTTGGCGCATGAGCCCAGCCCAGATCTTGACATAAAAAATCCCGATCACAATACAACGACAACATTGATTTTCGCGCCCTTAGCTGTAATGAAGCTCCTGTAAGCGTAATTCAGTCTGTGACCCCAAACATGCTAAGAAATGTTTATGATGCTTATGGGAAACGGTTGCAGCAGTGTATTAACTCAAACGGAGGTCATCTGGATGCATACATGTAACAGGTCATCCGCCGATGGGGGGAGGGGGGTTGGGGGGTCTGGCGCCGGCCGGGGGAGGGTCTGAGCCAAAATTTTGGGGAGGGGGTGGGCACTGAAAAAACGCTCATAAATCGAAAAAATCGCAATTTTTTGGCTAAAAATTGCCAAAAATCGCTAATTTGGATTAATTAAATTAGCTAAAAAGTGCTGTTTTGCAAGCGATTTTGGCAATTTTTGTGTGTGAAATTGTAAAAAATTGCAAAAATTTGCTCGAAAATTTACTTGCCAGAAAAATCGGAAGGGGGGGGTTGGTGAAATCGTCTCGGGGGGGGGGGGGGTCCACAGCCGGGGGGGGGTGAGGCCTAAGTGGGGTGGGGGACGACCCCCCCAGACCCCCCCTGTTACATGTATGCTGGATGGTGTTCTTATTCCTTAGTTCTCAGAGTTTGCACGTTCTTCATTTTGCTGCAGTAAAAACGCTGATTTTCTTTAGTTTCCAAGTACTAGCGATATGGACTGATTAATGCCAGAACTTTTGACCTACAAAATATCTGCACATATATTCAAAATTTCATACAATTCCGACAAAAATTAAAGAAGATACAGCAAAAAGAAAACTTTCCGTTTTTGATGCTGTTTCTACATTTACTTGAAATTTCTCAATTTTATATATTGTTGAATTTCCCAGGATTGGGTCACTCCTAATGCACCAAACTTTAACACATAAAATTCCCACCTTTTTGGCAGTTATGTTTCAAATTTCAGACAATTTGGTCAAAATTTGCGAAAATGGCAGCGAAAAGAAATGTTGTCATTTTTTGGGACACCCTGCACTTTAGCCTTGAGGAAACAGTTTAATTCCAAGCACAAAAAGTCTTACAAAAAAGAAAGCCTATTCGGTGTTAGGTTAGCTCTAGTGTAATTTTTCATTTCCATGAGAAATATTTGAACCAGGGAGCTTGAGCAATAAGAAAATGGTTTACAACACTTTCATTTCCACACAACACATTTCCTCACACCAAACAGTAGCTTAGTCTAACCAACATACCCTGTTGGCCATAAAAAAGACCGCCTGGCCTTTTTGTCGAGTTTACTGAATAATTTCAAATGGCCCCGATTCTGTCAATTTTCAATTGAATAAAAAGATTTTTGGCACGATTTTTATTTATTGTTAAGAGTTTGCTTTTGCCAAGTCCAAGCCTGTCAGCCTTCTCTAGCCTCGAGTTATGAGCTTCCGAAATCAACTGACCCGAAATTTCAGACGTGAATTTTGAACATAAATATCTCACTAAAACCCTTCATCGAATCCTTCCTAAATTTTTCAGGTTAAGCAATCTATATATGGACTTAGGAACCCAAAGAGAGCAGCTTTTCTAGCACAACCGGTGAAAAGCTGGCGGATTTTTACTTTTAGCTCAAGGTGAAAAATTAGCATTCTCAAAAAATGAGAGTGTTATCCGTTGCACAGAAAGCAGGGTTATACGAACTAGTGGGGTCGTGGATTACAATCGCCTCAACTGAGGCAACACAATGAACACCTAAATTAGGCCGTACAACCTAGTGTTTCCGAGTAAATTTATTTTGAAATTAAATAACTATTAAATTGCTTGCTCAGTCTTCAACAGAAAATAACTTGCTATTAATTTGCTTGGTACTCCAATTCTGAAATTTAATTTGATACAAATTTGTTATTTGATATGAATTAAATATAAATTTGCTAAAATCAACACTAAACTCCTGAGGAAAACAGCTCAAAACCTGGGTCGAGTCAGTCCAAAATGAGTTGACCTTTCCTTAGATGGCGACAAATGGTCTACAAAATAGGATTTAATGAGTTTAATATCTTTGCTATAGGCATAAACAAGGTCATCTTTGGACTGAACTTGTTGTTTTGTAGCCAGACTTTGGTTAGTGAAGCTGCAAAACCAAGGCAAATTTATATCAAATTCATATCAAATTTATATCATATATTTATATTTATATTATATATATGTATGTATGTATTTATGTAGGGTGCGCCAACTACAAATCAATGACTGTGACTTAAGAGTCAGTCTCTGGACCAATCGAGTCTTAGTATTCAGACCCAAAATTGAAACTTTGGCCTAGAGAGCTGTAAGTTGGTACACTAATACATATCGATAGGTTATGTAACCACCGCAAAGGATTTCCCGATTTGACGCTCCGGTCCGGAGATACAGCCGTCTGAAAACCGGCTCGCTTAACTATGGGACAAAAATTTCGAACTTGAATTTCTTTCCGGCTAAAACCAGTTGGGACCTAGAATTTGGAGATTTTACGTAACTTTTGGAGTACTTAAGAATTTTTGGTCGGTTTTGGATTTTGACGAAAAAAATTTTTTTCGACCCCCTTCCCGCCCCCTAGCTCGTCTGGAACCCCCCCTATGTAGGTAATTTTATTTCAGATTACTGTAGCGCCATTTGTTAGCTACAGATTGGTGCCAAGCACGATAGCCGATGGCCCGGGGTTTTGGAGTAAATTGACTCCAAATGGCTGAAAATCGCATTTTTTTTTCAGTTTTACTATGGGTCAAAATTTCGAACTTGAATTTCTTTCCGGCTAAAACCAGTTGGGACCTAGAATTTGGAGATTTTACGTAACTTTTGGAGTACTTAAGAATTTTTGGTCGGTTTTGGATTTTGACGAAAAAAATTTTTTTCGACCCCCTACCCGCCCCCTAGCTCGTCTGGAACCCCCCCTATGTGGGTAATTTTATTTCAGATTACTGTAGCGCCATTTGTTAGCTACAGATTGGTGCCAAGCACGATAGCCCACGGCCCGGGGTTTTGGAGTAAATTGACTCCAAATGGCTGAAAATCGCATTTTTTTTCAGTTTTACTATGGGTCAAAATTTCGAACTTGAATTTCTTTCCGGCTAAGACCAGTTGGGACCTAGAATTTGGAGATTTTACGTAACTTTTGGAGTACTTAAGAATTTTTGGTCGGTTTTGGATTTTGACGAAAAAAATTTTTTTTGACCCCCTTCCCGCCCCCTAGCTCGTCTGGAACCCCCCCCCCATGTGGGTAATTTTATTTCAGATTACTGTAGCGCCATTTGTTAGCTACAGATTGGTGCCAAGCACGATAGCCCACGAGTAAATTGACTCCAAATGGCTGAAAATCGCATTTTTTTTCAGTTTTACTATGGGTCAAAATTTCGAACTTGAATTTCTTTCCTGCTAAAAACAGTTGGGACCTAGAATTTGGGGAGTTTTCGTAACTTTTAGAGTACTTTAAGAATTTTTGGTCGGTTTTCGATTTTGAGGAAAAAATTTTTTTCGACCCCCTTTCCACCTCCCTAGCTCGTCTGGAACCCCCCTATGTGGGTAATTTTATTTCAGATTACTGTAGCGCCATTTGTTAGCTACAGATTGGTGCCAAGCACGATAGCCGATGGCCCGGGGTTTTGGAGTAAATTGACTTCAAATGGCTGAAAATCGGATTTTCTCCAGTTTTAGTATGGGACAAAATTTGCCATTTTCAGCCATTTGAAGTCAATTTACTCCAAAACCCCCGGGCCGTGGGCTATCCGGCACTAATCTGTAGCTAACAAATGGCGCTACAGTAATCTGAAATAAAATTCCCATAGGGGGGTTCCAGACGAGCTAGGGGGGAAGGAAGTCGAAAAAAATTTTTTTCCTCAAATCGAAAAACCGACCAAAAATTTTAAAGTACTCTAAAAGTTACGTAAAATCCCCAAATTCTAGGTCCCAACTGTTTTTAGCAGGAAAGAAATTCAGGTTCGAAATTTTGACCCATAGTAAAACTGGAAAAAAATGCGATTGTCAGCCATTTGGAGTCAATTTACTCCAAAACCCCGGGCCGTGGGCTATCATGCTTGGCACCAATCTGTAGCTAACAAATGGCGCTACAATAATCTGAAATAAAAAACCCACATAGGGGGGTTCCAGACGAGCTAGGGGGCGAGAAGGGGTCGAAAATAATTTTTTTCGTCAAAATCGAAAACCGACCAAAAATTCTTAAAGTACTCTAAAAGTTACGTAAAATCCCCAAATTCTAGGTCCCAACTGTTTTTAGCAGGAAAGAAATTCAAGTTCGAAATTTTTGTCCCATAGTTAAGCGAGCCGGTTTTCAGACGGCTGTATCTCGAGTGTGGAGCGTCGAATCGGGAAATCCTTTGCGGTGGTTACATAACCCATCGATATGTATTAGTGTACCAACTTACAGCTCTCTAGGCCAAAGTTTCAATTTTCGGTCTGAATAGGGCAAAGGGCTGAGACTCGATTGGTCCAGAGAACGACTCTTAAGAGTGGGTGTCTGAGTCCGGCAACCCTGTAGTGAACTCCCTATGCACAAAAATAGGTCGACCTCTCCGATTTTGCTCAAAATTTGCATACATGATGTACCTTTAGGGGAAACCAACGTGTACCAACTATCAGCCCCCAACTCCGCCTAATATGCAAATTACGAGGGGTCAAAGGTCAAATTTGGGGTACCTTATTCGATTGAGCATAACTATGCCAATTTTCAACACGCGGTGTCCGGGTTTCTTTTAAACGATAGAGCTTGCTCTTGGCTTTCCAACGGGCTACACGGCGCATTTCTACATGGCTTCGTTCGGTAGTTATAACGATTTTTTTTCATTTTTTGATGACCCAAAAATCGCTTTTTTGCCCACTGCAAAAAAAATTCCCTCCTACCCCCCCTTTTTATTCTTTATTTGATAGCCCTTGATGAGAGCTTTAATTTGATGTAAAATATGAGCGATTTCACTGGGGCATTTTGGAGAAACTTGCATTTGAATGTTGCTACCCAACCTCTCTGCTGCGAAATTTCTACTGTAAGAACTGCCCGGAAGTGTGTTAGTTTGCATCCCAGTAAGTTCAGGATTCTTTTATCAGAAGCGACAGGTTGACACGTATCCCAACTCTAAACTTTTGAGTTTACATTAGCCGTGGCATAACAGTATTGGTGCAGCACAGCTCCAAAATGCCCAGTGAAATCGCTCATATTTTACATCAAATTAAAGCTCTCATCAAGGGCTATCAAATAAAGAAATAAAAAAGGGGGGTAGGAGGGAATTTTTTTTGCAGTGGGCAAAAAAGCGATTTTTGGGTCATCAAAAAATGAAAAAAAATCGTTATAACTACCGAACGAAGCCATGTAGAAACGCGCCGTGTAGCTCGTTGGAAAGCCAAGAGCAAGCTCTATCGTTGGAAAGAAACCCGGACACCGTGCGCTGAAAATTGGCATAGTTATGCTCAATCGAATAAGGTGCCCCAAATTTGACCTTTTTGACCCTCGTAATTTGCATATTAGGCGGAGTTGGGGGCTGGATAGTTGGTCCACGTTGGTTTCCCTAAGGTACATCATTTATGCAAATTTTGAGCAAAATCGGAGAGGTCGACCTATTTTTGTGCATAGGAGTATCGCCTGATTCAGACATCGACTCTTAACATGTTAAAACTTTGCTACAAAAATCCATTCATCTTGTGAGCAGTTCAGGGTTTTATCGTATGTGCTTAAGGCCAGTGCAT